>PVKA01016180.1:0-48446 GCA_004027165.1 Ctenomys sociabilis | reverse complement strand
TTTTTTTTTTTTTTTTTTTTTTTGGTCAAGCAATGCCCCTGACTCATTCACATGGCTGACACTGACAGAGGATCTACAAAACGCAGTACAGAGTTTCAGGTTAAATCCTGAGAGGATTTGACTGACATTGTCAGATAAAAGTTACATTTCTTGTTACATAGGTCTTGCTTTATCTTCCTCTTAACCATCCAGCACAAAAGTACAAACATGAGGTTTAAAACGTAAAGCCAAATTAATATCCTGAGCTGTAAATGGCTCAAGTCAACAACTTCAGACATTGCCAGTCCTATGGATAACCCACTACTATTGTGGACTACTGGGTGAGATTGTATTATTTTGCTGAATTTACACACCCAGAATATTTAAATAGCAATGGAATACCCATCTCTGGTAAAACTAAACAAAAAAGGGAATACAAATGAAGGATCATTTTGTATTTGTATATACAAAATAGTTAGGATAGATATACAGCTACTTTCTCTTCAGTGACAAGAAAGATTTGTATTAATAGTGTTTTGACAGGACCACATACCTGCATCTATTATGAATACTACAAAGACAACAATATGCCATATATTAATTATTGAAACTCTCCTATTAATGAGTTTTGAAACTGTCTCATTGCTATTTGTTTCTCAAGAAAATTAATATAATATAAAGAATAGTTTCTTTTAGATATTTTGAGTTTTAATTTATATCTATTGTTGACTTGTTTTGAAAATACCATATTTTATCTTTCATGATTTCTCTTTGAAGATATAGTTTCATAATACGTACATGTGAAAACTAAAAATTTGGGCAGAGGAAATTGCTCAATAGGCTAAGGACTTCCCTGTCAAGCACAAGGGCCTGAGTTCAATACCCAGTTCTGCCAAAAAAAAGAGAGAAAGAAAACTACAATCTCTCATCGAAATAATGTTAACTACCAAAACATTAAAAATTCTGACATATGGTCAATAATTTATAAATACTTTTTCAGTGAAACAAATCAGTTAAAAGATCTTAATGATCAAAATATGTTTATATACAAGAATAATAAAATGTACTAAAACATCTTAAGATCAGATCTTTTCCTTCAAGTGTGCTTTGCTAGGAGAAAAAATGATAGTAAAAATTTTAAGATTGGAGTAGGACAGAGATGTAAGCTGGAACATTATAACTGGAACATTATCACTGCCTCTGGGACAATACAATTTCTTCACTAGAAAAGTTTTAATTTTGAATTAAATTAATGAAATTATAGTAGAAAATGCTATCATTAAAGAAAATCTCCAAATGCTTTAAAGAAAAAGACACTAAAAGTTTTATTCAATAACATTGATAGGTTTAATGAAGGGAGGAAAATGCAAATGAGAAAGAAAGAGCAGAAGGAAATAAAAGAGAAAATAAAAGGAATCAATGTGTGTAGTTGCCCAGCATTTAACCTGAGATCGAACACATTTACAAAACATGGATTTAAAAATCTGAATAGATTTCCTGGCCATGAGGATTTTAGGCTAAATTATATACATTGCATAGTACCAGGATTTGGGTGCACTATTCTTAATAGGCTATGGAATCTTTTGTATAAAAATATTTTTTCTCATAATATCTTCATGTATAGATTATTCAAAATAAAGCATATAGGAGAAGATGACAAACAGTACAATAATATACAATGTATTTTCCTTTTTATTAATTATTAATTTTATTTTATTTAAAATTAGCAAAATACAACCATATGGTTAGGCCTGATTCTATATCAGTAGCAGTTTTTATCCAGATCATTAAGATTACTGTTGTGTTGGTTTCTGGCTTCACATTGGTTTTTAATTGGTCTGCCAGTCCTATTCTCTAATGTCAATGTGTCTTCTTTAATCTCAGTCTCTGAAACTTTTGTATTTTCTTTCATTTTCATCCTCTTATTTATTATCATTATGTCTAACTTTATCTCTTTTTTCCTAGTTGCATGAAAAATTACATTTCATAATTTCTGATAGGCTTCATAGTATTCCTTATTTGCTTAAATTTTCTTTAGTTGTTTTATCAGAAATGTGATTTATCTTCCAGTTCATGTTTACTTTAGCAGCACGTAGCTTATCCCATTTATAACATATTAAATTTCACTTTTAGTGTATTTTAGTTCCAGTAGTTAATTTATATATACATTTTCCAGCACTTTCTTGAGAATATCATCATTTATGTGACTTTTAAAATACCAGCTGTATTTATTTTTAAATCTACTTAAGATATATTGGAGGGCCAACCTGATAGCTCAGCAGACTAAAGTGGCTGCTTAGGCAGAGCTCAGAGGCTGGATTTAGGCCCCTGGTGTGCCATGTGGATCTCACCCACAGAACATGCTGACACAGTGATTGAGACTGGTAGTGGTGACAGATACCTGTAATCCCAGAACTTGGGAAGCTGAAAACAGGACAATCACTATGAGTCTGATCTATGGAATGAGACCCTATGGACCCTGTTACCCTGTCCTAAATGCAGAAAAAAATGATACTTTAAAAAAAAAAATTAGCAAAATGTATTGGTATCATCCACTTTGGTGTATTGTTTCCCACTTGGCCATTTTGACATGATTCAAGACTATAGGTTAACTGTAGTAAACCTGATTTATATTTGATTGCTTTGCTTTAGGAACTTTTCATTCAACAACTTTCATTTTGGCTGGTCCTGAGCTCCACTGCTTGTGTCTACAGTGCTGTAAGACTGTCTCCATATATATCTGGCATTATTGCATCTTAACTACTTCTTTCTTTCTTTCTTTCTTCCTTCCTTCCTTCCTTTCTTTCTTTCTTTCTTTCTTTCTTCTTTCTTTCCTTCCTTCTTTCATTCTTTCTTTTATTTCTTATTTCTTTCATTATTTTTCTTTTTTTTCTGGTTTCTCAGCCTCTCACTACATTCATGTCTCAAGTAAAATTGGCTGCAGATGTTGGATTCTCTGATATTCTCAGATTTTGAGGCCTTGCCACTTAAAATACTGGGGGCTTTTGTACTTGTAGGGGCCAAAGTTTCTTTCTCTTTGCTAGTGAGATTATTGTGAGCATTAGGCTATGACTTTTGATGTGGCCTCTAGAATCGGTGAAAATAAACATAGAAATCCAAAGAGAAAATATGAGCAAATGCATGCTCAGTCTCATTTTATGTACACTTTTTCCTGAATTTTTGTTTATTTCTTCTATCAAATTGATTGCTCTATAAAGATTTCATAAGACTATTCTATGTATTTCATTTAGCTTGTGAACTCTTCCCTGTGCAAGACTTAGCCTGGTATATGCTGTGTTTTTCTAAGTAGCATGATTCTTGACAATATAATGTTTTAATGTCATATTTGTTACACAACAAAGTCTATTAAGTTTCTAATAAATTGTTGACACCATCCCTATACCCAAAGACTCTGTTCTTCAGTAAAGTTTCCTCAATTGCCAGATATTTGCTCAACTGTTCATTAAGCTTTCCTCTTAAATTTATAAATCAATAGAAACCACACTAATTGTATTCAAACATCTCTCATCCCCTACCCTCAGGCCCTGGTAATCAAATGTTTAGATTTAATTTTATTTATTATAAAGATGGAAACTCTACTTCTAAAAACGGTGTCCTCATTTCAGGCATCAATAAAATTTAGGGAAAAGGGAACATGGAGGTTACCTGAGACTCTTATTTTTATCAGAAAAAGTTTCCTGGAACCTCCAACATGCAAACAGTAGCTTCTTTTATTTTTCGGGCTACCTATAAGTCACTGTTAGCTTCAAAGGAGCTTGGGGAAATAACACTGTGTTACAACAATCCATCCAATAGTTTTCTACCATAAATTTGTATTTTAGCAAAGTAGCAGCTGCCAGTGCATCTACGCAGATGAACTTGGGGTATAGAGCAAGCAATCCTGTGTTAATCCCACTTATATGACAAATAGCAAGGTGTGTGCATGCATGCATAAGCATCAAACTGGATTTTTTACCCACATAATGCTCATTTTAACAGATTTTATGTATGTCTATCTCAGCATCATGGGGAATAATATACAACTACACTTTTCTGTTTGGTAAACACATATTTTACCATAAATGGGATGTGGGTGTGACTCACAGTAGCTGCACCTGGGGAAAGCAAGAAGCATTTTTGCATTCACTCGTTTGTCAGATGAACAATAACATGAATAGAGAAGAGCTAAAGCAGCAACCGGTGAGCTTTACCTATGAAATTCTCATTGCTAAATTTCTATTTAGGATTTTTAAAGAAGTTTTCTTTGACTTTTCTGATAGAAGTGACCCAATTCAGTACAATGGCACATTAAAAAAAAAGAAATGCAAGATTTGACAGACATAAAAAGTAAATCATAAGTTCATGCGTGTATAATGAACATGATTCTGACTTTGATGTTGGCCTTATGATACAAAATTCCTGTAACAGTGAAATGGACCAAAAAACAACTTAAACAGTAAGCAAGAAATACTGACAGGAATATCAGCAAAATGGAATCCTGAGATGGAGACATTCTACAACAAAACCAAAGGCAGAGATGTTGATGAGTTATGTAGCAATTATGACATATGCAAAACCCAAATGTTAGCCAGGGGTTGTGTTGTACTTGATCCTCAGCTAAACATGTGTAATGTAGTGTATGAGTTTACAAAGAAAATAACAAGTGAAAAATATCGCTGAGAAATCTTCATAGAAGATTGGCACTAGTTATCACAAGAAATCATTTATAGCAGAAGGAAAATAAAATGTTTCTTCACAGGAAACTACAAACAAAATATTTGTGGAGCACACTGGTGAACTTTCAGATGAAAAGGTAGGTGCAACACCATGACAACCTCGCACAACAGGAAAAACCAAAAACTATCAACTGTACCATATAGGAAGGGACAGGAAAACAAAATATAGGTGCTGTCTGTGTAAGCAATATTTGAGTATGTGCATGAAGTGCTCATGTTTAAATATTACTCTGTGTATGACTGTTGAACCAAAGATTATTTCTGTGGTAGACTTCTGTTTGTATTTACATTCTAGTTCACTTAAGTTTTATTTCTGATGCTATTTATAGAATTTTGAAGAAAGTAAACAACTAATGTAGAAATGTTGTTTTATATTCGAAGCACTCAGTAAGTATTTGAACTTTTATTTTATTGATATCTTACTTTAATGGTAAGAGCAGATAGTATATTGCAAAAGAAAGCTCCTGACAGTACTGGAAGAAAGGTAAGAAGAATGGCCTGTGACTAGGAAACGAAATCTAAGAATTTGTGCTGCAAGTTTATGTGATAAGTGTGCATGGAGTATTTGTCATAGATGAAGACTGGCTCAGCTGGGGTGAGACCTCAGTAGAATAAGTCCTTGCCTGGCAAGCACAAGGTCCTGAGTTCAATCCCTAGTAACACACAACACACACACACACACACACACACACACACACACACACACACACTGACTCAGGTGAGACAATTGAAGCAAAGATTACTTTTGGTTTTACAGTTCTATTGGTGTTTTTAGTGTGTTAGTATTTGGAAGTTTGTATAAAAATATTTCTGATAATATTTAGGAAAATGCATAACTGATGTGAAAATGCACATGTTTATTCTAAATAGGCAATGCATATGAAGAATTTAAGAAAGTATTTCATTGATATTTAATGTTCTTTGTAACTGCACATTGTATGTGATAAAAACATCCTCACAAAACATCAATACTAGCAAGTTGTCAAGTATGTCCTACAAAAGCATCTGGAAAGCAAAATGCATGCGCTGCCAGTATAAGCAACGTTCGTGTATGGAATGTGCTGGTGTCACTAGTGAAGATTTCCATAGGAGTCATAAATGATGACTTTCTGTAGCGTTCTATTAGTATTTTCATTGTAGTTCATGTAAGAATTTATTTGTTTTTATTTTTTAGACTTTGTACACTAAAAAGCAATTGATGTTTAAAATTTTGATGAGTTTGTAGAAGCACTCAATAAATATTAAAATTTAATACTTTAGTTTTAATATATTTTCTGTTAAGTTCTGTTTTTCTAACTCGGTAAAATTAATAGAATTAAAATTGATAATTCATCAGTAGGGAATCCCAAAGAATAAATATAAGTGCAATGTACCCATAATAATGCACCTTTTTTTTTTTTTTTTTTTTTTTTTTTTTTTTTTTTTTTTTTTTTTTTTTTTTTTTTTTTGGTAGGTTGACTTATATTTATTTATAGTAACTCTCAGGGAGCAGTAATATTGTGTAATTCATTTTCTTTTTTTTATCTTTTTTTTCCATTTATTTTTATTTTATTAAAATACAAATGTCAATCAGACAGTTTCAAGACACCTTAACCATATAGAGTCGATGAATTAATACATCGCAAACTGTTTTCATAACGTTTTGGTACTGTACAAGGTACCAAAAGGTACCATACATGAAATTATATTTACAGGTTTTTTTATAGCTGAATTATATCAAAGATTCAATAATTATTTACCTAGTGGATGACCATAGCACTAAAAGCCGACATAATATCCTGTCCAACCACCATTAGTGCAGACCTTGTCTCTCATAGAATTATGTAGAAGCACAGCGTTATCTATCCCAACTGTACTGTCTATACACACACATCCTGATTTTTTCTTTCTACAACCCTTCCTTTGTCTACACCTGTCAAAAGTGGGCACTCCATTGACATTCAACTACCTTAGGTTCTTGAACTCGACACCACAATCCAACACAGTTACCTTTCTTTATAAGAAAGCAGCATTCCATTAAGTACAGATAACATATATTCCTTATGCATTATTATCTTGATGGATACACAGGCTGCTTCTATTTGCTATTATATATTGTGCTGATATAAAAATTATGATGAATCTAAATCTTTAACACTTTGGCAAAGATACCTAAAAGGTAAATAGCTCTATCAAATGGAAATTCTTTTGTTTCCTTGTCCCTTGTATCTACTTATTTAATTTTTTTGCAGTACCGGAGATCGAACTCAGGACCTTTCACTTGCCTGGCAAGTGCAAGAAACAAATAGCAATGACACAGTTTCAAAATGAATTAATAGGGCAGTTTCAATGAATTTCTTATAACACATTAGTTATTATTTTTTAAAACAAAAGTTATATGTTTATATATAGTAATCTGGAAAACTAATTTGCATATAGTATCATGTATTATAGCAACTATTGTTGGATTCTTATAACTTTGATTAGTGAAATCTTGTATCATGTATAACTCTAGTTTCTTCTATCACTATTTTGTGTTCTTTAAAAACAATAACATAGCAACCATTGTTGGATTCTTATAACTTTGATTAGTGAAATCTTGTATCATGTATAATTCTGTTTTCTTCTATCACTATTTTGTATTCTTTAAAATTAATAACAGAATGCAAAATAGAATAATTAATACATTGCATGTTGTTGTCTTTGGAGTGGTCATTCGTAGTACAAGATGCAAACATTATATCCTGTCCAAATACTATTAGTACAAATCTTTCTTCTCATTAAATTAAGACAAAGTTGCTGTGCATTTATCCTATTTTCTATGTACAGATACAAAATGGTCCTTAATTTATATTCCCCTTTTTGTTTAGTTTTATTAGAGATGGGTATTCCATTGCCATTTAAATATTGTAGGTGTGTGAATTCAGCAAAATAATCCAATCTAGTCCAGTAGTCCATAATAGTAGTGGGTTATCCATAGGACTACCAATGTCCAAAGTTGTTGACTTGAGCCTTTTACACCTCAGCATATTAATATGGCTTTACTTTTTTATCTTGTTTTTATACTTTTCTTCTAGATGGTTAAGACCAATATAAAGCAAGACCTATATAAGAAAAGATGTAGCTATTGTATCTGACAAGGTCAGTCACATCTCCTCAGTATTTACCCTTAAACGCTGTACCGCAGTTTGCAGATCTTTTGTCAGTTTCAGCCATGTGGATGAGTCATGGCCATTGCTTGACCAGTTTGCTCTCTGTGAAAGCCTGAGAGAGTGATTTCTCTCCATGTGACTCCGTTTAGGCACACTGGGGTTGGGGAGATGGCTCAGTAGAATAAGCGCTTGCCTGGTAAGGGCAAGGGCAAAGACCTGAGATCAATCCTTGTTCTGCCAAGGGAAAAAAAAAAAAAAAACTTTAGAGAGAATATAGCAATAATTGATATGACATGATAAGCAGTACACATTTAGAAAACCAAAGTGACATACATTTCTAACATGGTTTTAGTATGAAATTGCTGTGCTCACTTTAGTTGCTTAGTTCGCAGATATAAGGATATAGAGTTAGTCAGGGTGATGATTCTACCCATTAACTGCTATTTTAAAAAACCTGATGGACATTCTTAGGACTATTGCCTTAATCTTCTTGTTGATATAAATGCATGGTTTTGCCACTGCCATATTTCCTAACTTTTTTTCCTTTCTTTCTCTGTATTGTTTAATCCTTAAATTCTCTCTGTCCATTTAACTGGGTTATACCTTTCCATTTTTATTTCTTTTTTTTTGTGTTCTTACACTATGGAGACAATAAAATATTTACACACGGGGATCTGGCTTATTTCACTTATGAGTATAGCTTCTATTTGCATCCACCTTCTACCAGGACACAGTTTACTTTATAGCTGAGTAATACTCCATTGTATAAAAACAGCACATCTTTTTCACCCATTCCTCAGGTGACAGGCACAACAAAGAACATCTACAGAGTTTTATAATGAGAAAGCCAGCCCTACACAGATGACTAAAAAATACTCTAGAGACCACAACTCAAATGGAATTTCTAAATTTAGTTCTTTGAGAACTCTATACTGATTTCCATTAATATTTTATTGATACACAGTCCAACTAGCAGCATAGAATGCCGCATTTTTCCCTTGCAGCCATGCCAGCATCTGTTATTTGATTTCTTTGATGATACTATTCTTTCTGATACAAGTAGAAATATTAGTTTACTTCAATTTGCATCTCTCTAATACAAATACTGAACACTTTTTTCATAACTTTAGTGAGCATTTTATTGCTTCTTCTGAGTAGTGTATATTGATTTTAGCTTATTTATCTTTTGGTTGTGGTTTTATTTGGAGGGTCCTAATTTTTTAATTTCTTTATTCTAAATACTAAAACTCTGTCTGAGAAATAGTTACCAACATTTTTTCTCAATACATGGCTGCCTATTTATTGATTATTTCTTTTGCAGAACATATTTATTTTTAAATTTCACATAATCCCACTTTCTGATGTTCACTGTTATTTCTTCTGCAATTGAAGTTCTTGCATCAAGTTTTTCCATATACTTATGAGTTTGAATGTTTTACTTGTTTTATCTTTTAGTATGTTCATTAATTTTGTTTTAATGCTTAGATCATCAAACTATTTTTATTTTATTTTATTTTATTTCATTATTATTGTTTTCATTTTTGTGTTTGGTACAAGGTCTCACTGTGCAGATCAGACTCATGGTGATTCTCCTGTTTTCAGATTCCCCAGCTGGGATTTATGGGCATGTCACCACTCCAGGACTGTGTCCCCATCTCAGCACATTTCTTGCGCAGATATGGTGTGGCATAAGGGACCAGGGATTGAACCCTAGTCCCTATGCTTGCCAAAGCACGAACTGTGTATTTTGAGCTACTTGCCAGCCTTTCTTTTAAATATATTTAGTACAGGGTCTCCAAGGTTTCACCACAAAGATCAGAGTTGCATAATCCTCCTGTTTTCAGTGTCCCAAATGCTGGAATTACAGGAGGGAGTGACTACATCCAGTGTCACTCCCAGTCTCACCACGACCTGGGGGGTAGGGCCAGAGTGGCATGTGGAGATAGCACCCCAGTCCCTGAGTTTGCCTAAGGAGGCACCCTTTTGATTTTAATTTAGTACATAATGAACAATATGTATCTAGGGTCAACATTCTATGTACAGATATCCACTTTCCCCAGCAACATTTGTTAAATAGGCTATATTTTCTCCAACATATGTTTTTATATTCTTTGTAGAAGATCAAATACCTGCATGTGGCTGGGGATGTTTGTATTTTCTAATCTGTTGTACTGATTCACATGACTGTTTTGTACCATTGTCATATATTTTAAATAGTATTTGTAACTATAAATTTTGAAGAAAATAAATAAATTAGCTTCTGTAACATTTATTGGAAGTTTAGAAAATTATCAAATTTAACTAAGTTCCTTATAATACTCAAATTTTCGTATGGAGTAACTTGTTGTAGCAGTATACTCCATATACCTAGATCACAGTGTGGCTTTAGTACTTATTTTTTATTCGCCTTTTAGCAGCACTTTTCATTGGCATTGGTAAATGATATTAGTTATAGAAAAGAGAAATGGACCCAGACAAGAATATGTATTTTATATATTATATTATCTCCAAATTATAATATAGAAGATAAAAGACATGCATGAACACCCCTCCAGATAACATTCTATTGTGAATGGTTAATTCCCCTTAGCTTAACATCAGATATAAAAACAGAATGTCTTATTTCTCAAACTCTAGTTCATATTGTGCCAAAATTTCTAGCTACAGTAAAATGACAAAATTCTATTTAAAGCTACAAATTGGGAAGGGAAGAAGTATATCTGTATTCATTCCTAGATAGCATATTCTATGTGGAAAATATTTTCTCTATAAAACCCAAAGAAATCAATAATATTTCTCATGCTAGAATTAAGAAATGAGAATTATCAGGCATCAGGACATAAGACTAATAATATCCATTGCATTTCTACATACTGGTACCAAACATCTCAAAATAAAATATGGATATAATTTTAATCACAGTAGTGAAAAAATGAATAAAATACTTGGGCTTATATTTGAACAATAGAGATTTTTACACTAAAATAATAAAGTAATGGTAGAGAATTAGAGATTATTTAAAACAATTGAGAGATAGTTTCTGCTCAAACAGGAGAATATTTTTTATTAAAAGGATAACTAGTATAAATTGATCTAAGTAGCTAAATTCTTATAAATATTAAAGTAGTGATTTTTGTATAAATTGATAAGCTCTTTGTAAATTTCATATGGAAATCTAGGTACCCTGGATCGCCACCATACTTTTCTTTTTTTTTTTTTTTTTGGCGGAACCGGGGATTGAACTCAGGCCCTTACGCTTGCTAGGGAAGCGCTTATTCCACTGAGCCATCTCCCTGGTCTAGCCACCATACTATTGAACAACATTGGAGACTTTAAACTCCCACATTTCAAAACCATTACATATTGTAAATTACTAAATCCCCTTAGCTTAATATCAGATATGAGAATGGAATGTCTGATTTCTTAAACTCTGTTTCATATTGTGTCAATGCTTCTAGCTACAGTAAAATGATATTGGAAAATGATATTATTTATGAAACAGTGGATATTAAGTCTTTTATAAAACAGTGGATGTAAAAGGATAATCAATATACACATAAAATATTTTTTCTTTATACAGAAAATATTTAATATGAGAATTCTATTAAAATATTTAATTTTTTCTACTTAACTCTTGGAATTGAAATGAAAAACATCTATAAGTGCAAGACAAGTAAATCATAAAATTTACTACATGGTAGCAGAGAATTTTAACATGTAACATAAAATTGTATAACTCACTAAGTTTGACTGAGCCTGGGTAAAATAACACTGTTCAGATCTGGAAATTTATTTAACAAAGATCGAAGAAGGCAAATAGTAAAAAATAAAACTAAAGAAGGCGTCTCTTTGCATGACAAATAAGCAACAGTAATAAATACTTTGTATTTTTGTTGTCATTCCTATTGTAATTAAGATATTTTAAAATAACAATTTTAGAAATTAAATGGGAAAATGAATAGAAAATATGTTTCCATAGAATAAAAATGTTCAGTGAGTGAATGCAAAAATGTTCACATTCTTCATCTCTTAGGGAAATATAAATCAAAACAACATCTCTTTTCACTGCAGTCCACATTGTTGTCATGAAGAATACAGAAAACAAAAGTATAGATGTCAGGGGAAAAAGGAATGAATGAATCAATTTGTAGTATGTGCATTACACAGCACTGAAAAAGTAATAAAATAATGAAAACCATTCATAGCAGCTGGATACTGTGTCTATACATTTGTGGTGTTAGTTTAATACTACTAGCTTACATAATTTTGAACAGATGCAGAAACTCTTGAGGGATTTACAAATGTAATTTGAATGTTTCAGTTCATATTTGTATAGAATTTATATTCTAAAATGACACATCCTATTAGAGGCTAATATTCAAAGTGTGTATTATGTATTCAATGACTGGGATACAAAATCTTTGATCAATTTAATGTTCTTTCTGTAAGCCCTTGTCAGGAGACTTCTTGCCACTTTTCTAAGAACTGCAACTAATGCATAAAGTTACATCTTACTTTTGTTCTCTAAGAGATAATAACTTCTTTAAGAAAGAAAAACTGCATTCAAAAATTTCCTCTTAACTCCTACAATAGGGTATGTTCAGCAAAAATTGTATAAGAATGTCATTATAAACAGACTCACAATTATTTTGTCATTCTAAATCTTGGTTGCTTAGTACATTTCTGGAGTTGAGATTCTCCTGATTTCAAACATAGAAATTGCAAGAACATGTGTAATAACTAGCTGGGTAAATTTTGTTAGCACATTTTCAAAATTAAATGTGTACTACTCTCTCTCTTTCTCTTTCTCTCTCAGTATATATACACATATGTGTACATATATAACATACTATATATAATAGTTTACTAAGAACTGAAGAACAGACAGATGAAACATTTATTTGAAGGAAATTTGTAATTTGAAATGAATTAAGTTTAAAATGAATGGCTCCATCTTTCACCTTTAAAAAAGAAAACACTTAACCTTATTTTCTTCCCTTATATCAATGCTTATATTCCATTTACTAAAGATTTACTAAAAAGATCTTAAAACATCATTAAATTCAGAAAAAAATATGAATATATTGGATACAGAAAGCCAGAATATAATGAATTTTCTTTCACCTTCTTGGATATCTGGATACTCTCCACAAATAGAAATTTTCTGTTACTTATATGCTTTAAATTATCAGTAATGATAGATTTTCAGTAAATATATTTTTTTTAATTTTATAATTTTACTTCTAAAAATGGCATATAAGCTGGGCATGGTGGTGCATGCCTGTAATCCCAGCACTCGGGAGGCTGAGGCAAGAGGATTGTTGTGAGTTTGAGACCAGCCTGAGCTACAAAGTGAGCTTAAGGCCAGCCTGAACTGCATAGTGAGACCCTGTCTCAAAAAGACAAAAAAAAAAATGCCATATATATCTTTGTAATTCCTCTCCATAAAAGAGAGGGCTTTTGTGTAAATGAATTTTAAGCAATTATCAGTCATGGCACAAGGAAATATTATTTCAATTTATATGCATAATCATTGAAATATTGCCTTTTTACCTTTAAATACATGGGAATCATTTTATTAATTTAATAAAATATTGAATTTCAATTGGTGATATGATGTGTGTCTTGATGTCTCCAAAATGCCTTGCAGGGAGTGGTTTCTCTGAGGTGGCTGAATCTCGAGTTTGTAATCCATTTGTAGTGCAGTGCTAGGATTAAGAATGAGTGCTGCAGCCGCCCTAGGGCAGGTGGCCTGTATCCAGTAAGAGAGGAAGGTCAACTCTTTCCTCCCCCTGTGCTCTTGTTTGTTTCTATCTTCTGCCAGCATGAACTGTTGCCTGTCATCCATGCCAGAGCCAACAGATCTTGGACTGAGACATCTACAAACTGTGAGCTAAATAAGCCTTTCCTCTTTAGCTTTGGGGGTCGCATTTTTGTCCCAGCAAAGAGAGTAAAGAAAATTGTTATTTTCAAACATGCATATAGAACAGTTGATCTAGATATCCTCCCTATAAATATTTTCTCTTCGACCCACATAACATTAGAATTGAAAATGCACATGTTTAATGCGAAAGTATATTATTTCTACAAGCATTCATATAGTACTTCCTATGTATTAGATCATAAGACAGGATATAAAAGGAATTTTAATGTTGGAGAGATATCATTATTCTTATATGATAATGGGAACATCGTTCTTAAGTATAAAAATTGCTCTTAGGAAGTAAGAGAATGAGCTATGTAGCTATTCTGTTTGAGGGTAGAGCAATCAGAAGTGGGCACAAAGTCTCTCAGGCAGTAATGCCCTTGAGACCACTGTCGTAGGGCCAAGAGATACTACGCTAATAGGGGAGAAGTAAATGAATGTCAATCATTAAATAAAAAGCTTTGCTGATATTCAATGTTTTCTCTCCAAAGCCCTCCAGACTCAAACTCTGTATTAAATCCTTACATTTTTATCCCTAACAATTAAATGCCTGAGAGCTATCATTTGTAAGGCTTAAACAACGAATAGTAGTAACATGGGTAGTCCAGGTTAACTGGATTCTTTTGTCCATTTTTATTCCTAGTTGCTCTGCATTTTACATTTAAATATTACTTTCCCAAGTTAAAGAGTTAAGGGTTCAAATGCTACACCTGGATTTCCTGTTAAAACTGGTAGAATGCCTTATCATATAATCTCTTCCAGTATCCAATAGAATAAAACTATAGTTACTTATATCATTGCTGAAACAGAGCACTCCAATACCCATAAGTTAAAAGAGGAAAGGTTGATTTTTCTTCAAAATTTGTAGACATTTCAGTCCATAGTTGGCTGGCTTTAAGACAGGGTTGCGTGGTAGTGGGGAATCACAGAGGATAAATACACAGTCCATGGGAATGTAGACAAAAGGAAGCCAGCAGAAGCAGCAGCCTCCCTTTCTCTTTTCATCCTACCCAGGCTACAAACCTTTAAGGTAGTGCTATCCACAGCCAGAGAGAGCCTTGCCATTATCCATATCCAGAACTATACTAATTAATGAACTAATTCAATATTACACACATTTATTTGTACTATTGCAATCTAGACCCAGCTACCTCTGTAAGGCCCCACCTAGGATGGCATGAGGCTTTGGAGGAGGGGCATCTAGACCCAAGTCATAACGAAAGCAAACACACAAACCTGAACTTTATAAATTCAGAGAAAGGCCTGAGCAGCATCACATACAAGGTAAGGGTTATAAAAGACAAAATGTACTGAGGAGATGCTATAGCTAGGCTCATGCAATAATAAGAATACTCATAGGAGAGCATACCAAAATGTTGGAGAAAAGAGTTATAATTTTATTTTTACAAAGAAAGAACAAATACTTGAGGAAAGACAGGGAGGTTTTAAGGATAAATAGATCTTAACCTGACCATTGCAGGACACCACTTCTAGGAACACAACAGGGTTGTGGATTTCCTGTTTTTCATAGGCATAAAGATCAAGTAAAACTCACCATTGTCAGAGGATGGTCTGAGAGCAGAGGCCAAAGAAGGAACAAAAGACTGCTAGGTCAGCTTTGAGAGACATGCCTTTTATTTCCCACTATTCTAGCCCACCAAAACAATAATGACTGGTAAATTAGAGAATATTCCGGAAATTCTTACCAAAACCCCAAAGTTGGAAGTGAGGAACCAAAGTGTGCAGTCTTAGCTATTTACTCCTCTCACTATGGAACTGAAACAAAGGCTCCTTAGGGACAAAAAATGATACGCAGCACTAATTTTTCTAAATTTTAATTTCTATTAGTACATGCTTTTACTATGTAATAATTAAATTTATTGTCAGGAATTAGTACCTGTACATACACATCTTCATTCCTTTTCCATCCTATTCTGCTTCTCCTTTCTCCTCCCTCCATTTCTTGGTCCCTTTCTGATTTGCAAAAGATCTATCTTTTTAAGGGAAATGATCGTTCTAGGCCCCATTAAATTGGGAGCAATTAGAATTCTGAGCAGCAGCATATTGTCCACACCCTGTACTAAGTGTCATGATCAACCCTAGCAGGTCTACTGGTAGCCTAAAACCATGTTCCTAATATAATCCAGGTCCTTTCAAAGTCCCTACCCTAAAAGAACTTACTGACATTCTAGCCAACACCTAATGATGGGCCTCTGACTTCCTTTCCTTACAGCATTACTAAGAAAGATTTCAAAATTCTCAGTCTCTTTGGAATGTCAATTTAGCTCATAGAACTCAGAGGTGTGCTTCTTGGGAACTTGCAAGCCATTCCATTTAAATGTAACCATCAAAACGGATAGGGGCTCTGAATCTCAGTCTTCATAGGGTCTTATCATAACTGGTCCTCATCTTTTTTACTGTGACTAACACTTTAATTTTTCCCTTCCCTGACTGCACTTGAGCATCTCCCTTCCTTATCTCTTTGAAGCATAATTAGCCTTTGTGCAAATTGCAGTGGTGTTTAACTCTTTTCTGAACTATCAGTCGCTATTGAATAAAATCTGCGATTATCATTCATAGGTTTATTTCTCTATGGCAGCAGTATGCGCTATCTTCCACATCGGGCTGAATGTTAACAGTACATTTGATAAACTCTCAGGAGAACTAACTGAGGTCAAGGAAATTTAACAGAAATCCCTGCTTGAACAGAATTTCTACCTTCTATAATTTTGTGTTGGTGAAGCAGGCAGGGGTGAGGAGGGGTTTTGGCATAGCGCCAAGTAGAAAGGGCCTCTATAATCTTCCCTCAACCTGCAGCTGGGTGAAAAAAAAAAAAAAACATTGGTACTGTCGAAAAAGAGCTAAAATGTGACTTATATGATAGCTGGGAAAAATGATAGCGTGGTGTGGATGTGCCATCAAGATGAAATAAAATAGCATAATAATTACAGAGAAAGAAACAAAAGAATGGAACGGAGAAAGGCAGGGAGGGGGAATTTTGATGCAAAAGACTAATTACTGAGCTGAAAATAAAATAAAGCTCCAAAAGAAGGCAAATCCACATCTGTGATTTACATTATGAAATGATACATGCATTTGATTCAACTGTAGCTCAAAGATATGCTTAAAACAGTGAGGTGAGAATGGAAACTTTACATCATAATAAATAATATATTGAGAACTAAAAATGCTATTCAGCACAAACGAATGAAGCATGCATATTCTTAGAAATAGCTGATACTGGCATGAGATGGGGTTTCAGTGGGGTCCCCCTAAGGGATGCATTGGGCAGATAATAGATTCACTGACTTCCAACATAGACAAAAAACGTGAGGACATATCAATGAGAGGCATAAAAAAGTTTAATAAACAGAAAGAAGTGGACTGTGAGGAATGAGGGCCCTTAGGTGCAACACACATTGTCTGGGATTGGGAATTTCTGTGGTGGTCTTGTGAGTATGCTTCAGATGAATGACCTAGGGTATAAGTTAGTGCAGTCTGTCAGGCCACACAATCAGCAGGCTAGGTTAAAGTACAAATGATACACATGATTTGAAATTTAGATACACTTCCCACTTACTAGTGCTGCTTCCTTCAAGATGGAAGTCTGCAGGAATAAAATCAGGATGCTTGACTTACAGTTGAAAACATGGGTCTAAATGATAGGATTAAGAGTTTTTTTATTTGAAGTGAGTTTTCTTTTCTTTGACATTTATTTATTTGTTTGTTTGTTTGTTTGTTTGTTTATTTAATTGAGACAAGGTCTTTCTATGTATTTCAGGGTCAGGGCTTCAATCCATTATATAGCCCACCTGACCTCAACCTTCTACAAATCCTCCTAATTTAGCATCACTAATGTTGGGATTACATGCGTGCACCCCCACAACCATCTACTGTAGTGAGTTTTCTTAAAGGGAAGAAAAACTCAATAACTAAGGGTAACCCTTTGTCCTTTGATAACTTTGCATGAGATGCAGATTTTATTTTTGTTCTCATTAACTTTATTGAAAATCAGTAACAATTATATAGCAAATTAAAAATTGTAGATAAATGTTAAAATGTGAAAGATATAAGATGTAGGCGGAGTGAATTTTAGAAAAATATTTCTGAAATGAATACATAATATGAGATTAATAATAGATTGTACATTGTAAAAAAATTCACAAATGTAAATGAAAATACCAATAGAAACTGTCTAACATAAACATGAAGAAGAGTTTATAGATCAGTCGTATAATAATCCTCTGTATGCCAATATCAAGAAACTTATACTCATAAAATTAGAATTCTCAGAGTACAAGGCCATGGGCAATAAATATTTAAAGATTTATTTATTTTTTTATGAGCAGAATAGATATATTGAGGGAAAGAAAGCTCCTGTCTGAGAGAGGGACAGGAGGTGGGGCCCCGAGTGGATAGTTCCCCAATATTTAAAGATTTAAAATTTCTGAATTTAGTTAAAATTGTAGCACCACATTTCCAAGAAGTGAATATTATGCACAGGAAAAAATGAATAAAATCATACCAAGGTACACAAACTGAAATTGTCCAAAACTAGTTGTAAAGAAAAAAATCATTAAAGCATATACATAAAAATGCTAGCTGTGGAAGAAAAAAATTAAATACTGTCTTATTCCACATTAGAAAAAGAAAGCAAGTGGGTAAGAGACTAAACTTATTTATTCAAAGGACTGAAAAAAAAGATCTGTTCTCATTAAATTTTGTACTTAGCAAATATCTTTGAAAACTAAAGGTAAAATATTTTCTAATTATACAACCTTGAAATATTCTAATACCTCAAGACATAGCATATAGAAAATAACAAATACCATAATCCAGAAGGCAAGAGAAGTTGCTGTGTGGTCCTAGATAAAAAATAAAGAGCTCTCAAGAGGGTAGTTATGCATCATTATGTAAAATACAACTATGTTAGGCTAACCCTTTTAAAAGGACATTGAAGATTTCCACAGAACAGCATCAATCTTATGTCAGGTTACATGCATATTTTTTCATGTGTATGTATATGTCTGGCTGTGTGTGTGTAAAAGACAGAGAAGAATTAATATAAATTCAATGGAAAATGTAAATGCACTTTTTAAAGTTCCTAATACTCGGAAAAATATACCACATCTTATAAGTATATTGTAAGTAAAAGAAACAGTATAAATCATAAAACTAAAATTAAAATTAAACAATATTCAGAAAATTAATTATTAATTCAAAATTAAATTAAGTATTTCAAAATAAAATTCAAAAATTAAAATTAAACTGTGAGTCCAACTAAGAGGCCAGAATGTAGTATATCATATGTAGGAATCTGTGATCAATTCAGAGTACTTACACAGTATTTGATTAGGTACAAAAATATCAACTAAGAAAAAGTTTTCATGATAGTAAAAAATTCCTAAAAATAAAACAACAGAAATACTGGAATGACAAATATATGACTAGCACTTGTAACAGTTTTGGGATAGGATACCACAGAACATGACGCTTACTGGCGGCCGGGTGTCACTTGTGGGACGAGCTACTGCTATTTCTTTAGTATCTATTCTGTAGTCCCAGACAGAACCATGATCCGTAGGGTGCAGGAGAAGTCCATTTGTAGCGTATGCTGATGGAAATGTTTTGCTGCTGTATACAAAGGAATAATTGAAAAAATTGATGTTGTATACATCTTTGTTGTCATGAAATTCCTTAGTTGTTCTTTCTCATGGAAGTATTTGACTTCTCTATTATACTTGAAAGAGAGTTTTGCAGGGCATATCAGTCTGATTTGGAATTTGTTTTCTTAGAAAACTTGAAGTACTTTTCTCCATGCTCTTCTTGACTTGATTGTTTGTGAAGAGAAGTCTGGTGTTATTCTAATGGGTTTTCCTTTAAATGTGATCTGTTTCTTTTCTCTAGGGGCTCTCAGTATGCTGTTCCTGTGCTCAGTTTCTGGAATCTTGATTGTTATATGTCTGGGTCTGATTTTAATTAGATTGATATTATTTGGAGCTCTACATGCTTTGGTTACCTGAATGTCAGGTTAATTCCCCTTATTTAGGAAGTTTTCTATTACTTCTGCCCCTATTCTTTTTATATCATTTGTATTAACTCCTTTATTATTGATGCCTATTAGTCTTATGTTGTTCATCTTAGCATCATCTTGCAGATGTTGAATTATTTTTCCTTATTCTAGTTTTTAAGAGATCTTTTCTTACCTTTTCACTAGCTGCAATGGTGTCTTCGAGGTCTGAAACCCTATCTTCACTTTCACTCAAATGATTTTGCCAGCTTGTGATTGAGTCTTTAATTTCCTGTTTATCACTTGAATCTGCTTCATGCATTCTATTTCTTTCTTATATTTTTCATTAAAGGATTCCATTATTTTTATATTCTCTCCTATTTTTGTCAGTGTCTTCTTTAGATGCACTTATTATTTATTTCATTATAATTATTTCCTTTTTTATTTCAGAAATTATTTCTGTTCTGATTTCCTCTATAACTCTTTACTGTTGTTTCTTTACTTCAGACACTGCTATTTTAGAGATTTCAGGTGTGTGCTTTCCAATTTCTTCAATGCTATTGTCTCTTGCAAATTGTTCTGGGTGGGCTCGGGGCCTGAGAATGCATTTTGCTCCCTCTCTTTTTCATTTGGTATAGCACTGTCTTCTGACCTTCAGTGTAGAGCTTTGGTACAGTTACTACCTTAGCACCAGGTCTGGATCTACCAAGTTCAAATTCATCCAGGTGGATGTGTCATGGGTCTGGCTGCTGTGCTCCACTTCTCCCTGCTGCAGCCCATGGAAGGGTACCCAATGTGGCACTCTGGCAAGATGTTCTGCTCCTGGATCAGCTCGGTGGCTCTTGCCTCTAGCCTCTCTTCAGGGATTTCTGCTGCACGGTTCCATACCAACCTTGTCTGATGGAGAAAGTTCCACACATGCACCCGGTCTTGGTGCTGGCTGGGGTCTGCAGATTTTAAATAAGTCTTTGGCATGTAGAATTTAGAGGAAATGGATATTAAGAGAAAGCCAGTTCTAAAATATTTTTATGTTCGTCAGACCCTGAATGAGGATTGGATTATACTCCATGTTGCCTGAGAAGCAAAGCATTAATCTCACTGCTTTTATTTATTTATTTATTTATTTATTTATTTATTTATTTATTTATTTATTTATTGGCAGAAGCGGGAATTGAACTTATGCCTTTATGTTTGCCAAGGGCCAGGGAGATGGCTCAGTGGAATAGGCACTTCCCAGGCAAGTGCAAGGGCCTGAGTTCAATCCCTGGTTCCACCAAAAAAAAAAAATTATACTTGCCAAGGAAGTGCTTATTCCACTGAGCCATCTCACTGGCTCCCTTATGTTATTTTTTATTGGAGTGGTTGACCACCCAGTTCCTTTTCAAGCCCTTTATCTTACTGAGTCCTTATTAATAAGCTAGTTAACTAAATTGTCTTTTACACTTTGAGCTCCATCTCAGTACTGTTTATTTTTCTTTCTTTATTTTTACATTGGGTCTTCTCTACTTGCTGAGGCTAACCAACCATAGACTTGAGGTCTCTGCTCATTATCCCCAGCATCTGGGATTAGATAACCAAACCAACTTTTTTGCCCCAATTCTAGAGATTGATCCCAAGCTGTTATACATTAATCACTGAGGTAAAAGACTACCTCTTGCAGATCTTGCCAATGTTAAAGTAGTATTATAGAGATCAGGGTGTACGAGAGACAGAAAGTGCTCACCTATGTCCTTGACTTTTGTAGTACAGAGTTGATCAATATTTCCTTTATTTACACATAGACAAAAAATATGTAATGAGTCTGCACTTTCAATATTTTTCTATGCTCTCTTTCTTAAGTTTATTGAAATATTTTATATCTTCAGAAAAGAATAATTCATTTGATATGAAAAGAGCTTTTGTTTTCAGGTTACTTTTACTTTACTTAAAATAAGATCAATTTTACATAAGAAATAAAAATAGAAATTATCTTTCATAATGCTAATAAATTAAGGCAGTGTTTCACTGTTTTCTTGAATATTTTTACTATTCAGAAAGTGAATTATTTCCAGTTTTTATTAATGCTTTCAAATAGACATGGCTAGGAAAATACCATAGAATTGGAGGATCAATAACACTTTTTCTGAGGGCTGGCCAGATAATTCAATGGATTAGAGCACCTGCTTAGGCAGAGCACAGAGGCTGGGTCCCCCATGTGCTGTGCTGGTCCTGCCCCCAGGGACAGGCTGAGATGGTAATTGAGACTGGGCGTGGTGGGCCGCACTTGTAATCTCAGATATCGGGGGGCTGAAAAGAGGAGAAGCACCAAGAGTCTGATTTGTGTAGTGAGACTCTATGGACTCTGTACTAAATACATTAATAATAATAATAATAATAATAATAATAATAATAATAATAATTTGTTTAGAATCAAGTAAATGATACATTCATGTGTAAGAATGAATATATTTGAAGAATTTAAAAGATTCTTGGAAAAATTCTGAATAAAAATAAAGAGGGCTCAATTGCCAAAATTCAAGCATTTGATATGGAGTATATAAGTCATGATGTATATCACCTGAAAAATTTAATATATAAACACAAATGAGGTTTATTTCCTATATGCCTCCTCTTGAAAATTAAACTCAATTATATTTCAAATTGAAAGCTTGCCCTTTTATATTACCAAGAATAATAGAGGTCATTGCAGAATTCTTTAATAATGCAGGCATAGTTGAGTGAGGTATAAGTTAACTGAATAATTCCTAACAAGTTTATCTGACCCTTATTTTATTAATAAATGTATAAGAATTTTGAAGGTAGATAGTAAGAAATTTCTTATAGAATCTTACAGTTTGAATCTGAATTCCCAAATCATAACACAATAGTGTTGAGAAATGGACCTTGAAAAGATCTTTAAGTCACAAAGTTTCTATCCTCATGAATGGATTAGTGTTCCTCTGGGATAGGTTTATTTAGGGCAAAAATTTCTTTGTCCAACAACTAGGTTAGGTCCTTTTCCTTCTCCTTTCATGCATGTGTTATCTTCTGCCACAATACAGCAAGAAGGCCCCTCCAGGATGCCCGACCTTCAGTCTTGGACTTTTCATTTTTTGGAAGATTAAGTGAAATATATCTCCATTTATTATGAATTACCTGGTTGCTGGCATTCTTTTACAGGAGCACAAAATGGACTAAGCCTTTATTCATTCTAGGATTAACAGTCATCACTTAAAGGAAATTCCACACAAAAATAATCGTTCAAAATTCTCTGTCTCTTTGTCTCTGTCTCTGTCTCTCTCTCTCATTGGAAAGTGAATACAATTAACATTACTGATTCCTGATTTCTTTCAATAGGGTGATGAATTTATAATAGTTTATGCTCCATGGTGTCTAATTCAATCCATGAAATTACAAGCCTTGGGTAGATGTCTTCACTAAGTGAGAGATCATTAATTGGGAGATGAATATGACCATTCTGCCATACAAGAACATTGCATAATTAAGTTCCAGGACAAAGTAAGTATGTTGCAAGCCCTTTCTCAAGTTGGTTAGTAATGTCTTACTTTTAGATAGGCCTTCAAGATGTAAATCACAGTTATATATATTGTCCCATTCATTATAATTATCTTGTTTCCATTTAGAGGTACTCATACACTTTAACTTATTCTCCCAGTTTCCAGCATGAGGCATATAAATTCATTTAAAAACAAGACTTAGTATATTTTTCTACTACAGAGCTGCTTTTCTGTATGTTGGTCAGTTTTGTTCTTTTTTGTCTTTTATTAGTTTTTTTTTTCTTTTCTAAACAGTACAGGTTAGAATTAAAATAGAAAAAATTACAATGATAACGATTTTCACTTAGCAAAGTAATATGAATTTCACGATATTTTTTGTAATACATAGTGTTGTCTTCCAACAAGTTATTCATATTATCAAACATTCATGTAAAAAAGGAAGAAAAAAGAAAGAAATGTATAAGAAATTAAGAAGAGAAAAAGTATAAGCAATTGTAAAAAAGAGAAAAACAAATTAAAGCATTAAAATGGAATCTGAAGGGTACAATAGACACTAGTAAACAGGAATGAACTTACTAAAAAAGAAAGATTTACTGAGTTGAGGAGAAGGACAGGAGAGGGAGTAGGGGAAACAGATTTATCTTTGTATGTAAGCAGGATGGTATGGACAACTGTACTGTGCATTTCTGCTTGTTTATGGGCATGAAAGAAGTTTAATTCAACTCTTCACATATTTTCAACTTTTCACATCTTTGATAAATTAACAGTGATGAACCAAAGTTCTGGTCTGGTCAACTGTGACCCCCACTGAAACAGGTCATTGGCAATTGTGTGGTCTCCTTGCCTCTTATATTGTGATTTACTTTCACCAATGAAACTTTAAAAATATGATTTAATCAAAAACTTATTAATCATTTTCATATTCAGTCCTCTATTGCTCACCATGGAAGCCAGATATAAGATGGCAATAAAATTTAGGTAAGTACATTAAATGTGAAAGTTGAAGGACATCTTGGGCATTCAAGGTCCAGCTAAACTTCTAGCTGCTGGCTGACTCTAGGCCATGTCATGCAGAAGAGACATACACATTCTCCAAAAAATCTCACACAAATTACAGAATTTCAAGCAAATAAAATGTTATAGAATATAATGGTTATTACCAGTGGCTCGAGAGATGTTGATCAAAGATTATAAATTTTAGTTAGAAGAGAAGAATAAGTTTAAGATACCTATTATACAATATGGTAACTATACTTCATAACAATGTGCTTTTTTTTTTTTTTTGCAAATTGCTGAGTACATTTTATGTTCCTACCACAAAAATAAAACAAAACATATGTCATTCAGCTTAATTTACCGTTCCACATTTTAACCATTTAAAAAAAACAT
Source organism: Ctenomys sociabilis (assembly GCA_004027165.1). NCBI lineage: Eukaryota > Metazoa > Chordata > Mammalia > Rodentia > Ctenomyidae > Ctenomys > Ctenomys sociabilis. Next base: position 23,778 of record PVKA01016180.1, on the reverse strand, counting down.
GCTCTGTTGATAAATATATGTAATTTTTTTTAATTTAAAGAAATATTTCAGCCTGCTAAACTTTGATGTGTTTTTGCTTTTGATAACTTAAATTGTACCTAAATCTTTACTCTAACCACTTTTTCAGTCATATAATAGTTTATCATTGAATATAATCATTTCATGAAGTCTTTCCTTATTTATAAGATTATTGAGTTTGAGTTTTATATTGTCACCAAATAAATTATTGGGTAAAGTACTAATTTCCATGATGTTAATAAATACAGTTTCAAATTATCACTCCAGTAACATGTTATTTATTCACAGCATTTATTTTGTGGCTATTGGTAGTAAATCAGTGGTCAGTTAAATTTGATAAATATTTCTTTAGGAAAGTATCTAGCACCCGCTTTTGTGGGATTATGTCCTAATAATTCATAAAAGTATTTATTAATTTAAAATCTCAAAGGTGTTGTGCTTAAAGCATATCCAGGACTATTAGACTTTCTGAAACATAATTTGTCATAGAAGAATAGTGTCAAGTGAATTTCTGATAATATGAATGGCTTTATGAAGTCTCAATTTGCTATGCAAAGTGTGATCTTATGGCAGTGGGAGTTCTTTAATCAAGAATTTCTGCTTCTGCAGGTGTGAGATGGAGTTTGAAAATTTCAGTTTCTAACTTGTTTAAAGGACAAGCTAAGATGGCTATTTGAGAACCAACTTTGAAAAACCACTGGCTTACCTCACACTGTTCTGGAAGAACACGTTTAGACTCAGTTCTACTGAGTCATAATCTGTACTATGATGAGATTCACATGAATATTTCCATCTATAATAAAGTTTGAGAAGTAAGATATCATAAAGAGGGATACAGCCAACACTGACATAAAGGTTAAAGTTAGCCCACCACCTAGATTTGTAAATAAAATTTTATTGGTACACAGAAAAGCCATTAATTGCCAAGATTACTTTTACACCATCATTACAGTGATAAATAAAGACCTGTGACAAAAATCATTATGGGTCACAAACCCTAAAATACTTATTTTGCCCTTTTAGAGACTGTAGGCTGATTGCTGATCTAGAAGGAATCTCTCCTGTTTTTCGAAAAGTAATTTTGAGAAAAATCACACTTATAAATCAGCTATGACCTTGCACTCTCTGAGCCTTTGTTTTTCTCATTTGTAAAACATTGAAAATAATTCAACCTCAGGCATAAGTGTGTATGTACATATGTCTATATAAACCACGTATGTGTCTATATTACCAAGTATGTAATTAGATACTTAAATTCAAGTACTCTTTTACTATCCAGGGATTTGAACATGAAGCTGAAAGAGTCCACAGAGTCCAGTTTGAAAATATAAGGATCTTCTCCCTACAGCTTACTAGTATGCAACTATTTGTGGAAGACATCTGCAATAAGAAATACAGTGTTATTAGGTCAGTGAATCTATACATACTTGATTTAGCGGTTTTAAAAATAAACATGACTATATTTAAAAGGTATTACTCTATTAATTTGGTGCTTTGAGAGGCTAGTTGTCCAATTTCACACCTGTAAATTGTTACTGTGGTCACATCACTCCAGGAAAAGTAAAATTAATGACTCTATAATGTTAAACCTAGTAATTCAATGAAAATACACGGAGGATCAAGTGCATTGGAGTCAAGAAGCAAAACCTAATAAAAAAAATAATTTACTGCTGGAACAAAAGTGAGCAGCAAGCCAGAGATTCAGAATGTAGCAACAGCACTCCAAAATGCACTGACTATGACAAATATAGTGTGAAGCAACATAAAGGTAACTTTTATGACACTATGTAGTTCTGTCCTATTTCTTGATAAATAGTCAAAGAGGAGTAAACTGCTATGTGGTTAACCAAATCAAGTGAATGTGTGACTTGTGGGTACTTTGTAAGTTAAGGAACGAAACAAAATTTTATGACAAATCAACTAAATATGCAATAATGACAGACAAATATGACAACTAGGAAAGCCCTGCAAGTCAATAAACTGTGTAAAATTTAATCAGTAAAATGTCAATTTAAATTCAATGTTTCTAAGAAATTTTTAGGGTCAAATATGTTTGAAAGTCAATAGATAATAAGTTGTCTAATATGAGGGCCTCTCAAATGTGAAGGTACAACACAGTCACCTAGATGACTTGTTAAAAGATGGATTGATGGGCTCCACTCAAGAATTTCTGATTCCCTACCCGGGAAGTAGAGTCTGAAAATTTCAGTTTTTAACATGTTTGAAAGATAAACTAAGGTTGCTATTTGAGAATCAACTTTGAAAAACTACTGTCTTACCTCACACTGTACTGGAAGAACTGAGTGAGTGGAATGTTGCATTTCAAATTATAGATTATTTAAATTATCAGCGGAAGATCTGTAAGACTATACTCATTTAAAAATCTGGTAAGGAGTTACAAATATCTTTTCATCCCATCATGCATCAAAATAATTCTTTAAAATAGCATTTAAGTGTGATCTTAATATTTCAAATACCTGATGTGATTTCACTGTGTAAATATTTTGTTATTAAGATTCTCATTTGATGACGAGAGTTAGGTCAATTATTGTATTGTCCAAGTGAAATTTGGAAGAGAGAAAACAGCTTGAAGTTTGTTTTGTATCGGATATGTCATCTAAGCATTTGTTATTTACATTATCATTGCACAATTTAATTTTAAATACTTCACATTAATTTTTAGTGGTTTTGAATGTTTAGTGCAAAAACATACTACTTGTCTTTATTTATAAGACCTTAGTAGTAGGTGGGTGACATCATTATCCTTTAGAAATATATAATCACCTATTATGATATTAGTTTTAAGTGATAAAAGACATATTGATACTTTAATTGATTAATGTGAGAATTATATGTTCTGAAGAATAAAATTTAGAAAAATAATTTCCAATGTGGACAAAATCTTCTTTGAAAGATCTATTAGTAAATGTTCTATGTGTACATTCAAAATTCAAAGAAGTCAGTGACACATAGGAAGTATGGAAATTTTGATAATCCACTAATAAAGTTCATGGTGGGTTTGTGTTGCTAAATAAGATTTTGAATTGAAAGTTACCACACTGAAATGTATGTCTTCACTGAATGAGGACAAATTCTGTAATAAAATCCAGTAAGTTAGTAACATGTGACACAGTTTCCTAGTGACTAATAGCTGACTTCAATTGGACATGATGTTTGTCTCAGGACTTAGGTAACTTGTTTGCTCTAGGCACGGAGGTCTAGTCTCACCCACACACATTTGATTGATTTTCTAGTTTTGTGACTCCCAACATATCCACCTTTTTTTTTTTTTTTTTTTTTTGTCAGAGATGTGTGCTCCATTGCAGTTAGAGAAGCTGTATTTGGAGAAGTCTTTAAAGGACCTTTTCATACTTGATGTCAGTTCAAAGACTGTAGTTATTTGAATTCAGTAAAATAACCCAATGTATTCTAATAGTTGGTAATAGTAGTGGGTTATCAGAACTGGAAATTGTCAGAAGTTTTTGAATTAAGACTTTTACAGCCAGCATATTAGTATAGCTTTATTTTTTTATATTTTATGGTTACATTTTTCTTCTGGATGTCTAAGATGAAGTTAAGGCAAGACCTATACAACTAATACTGTATTTTACTACCTGCCAAGGTCATTCAAATCCCCTCAGGATTTACCCTGGAGCCATGTATAGAACCTTGTAGATCTTTTGTCAGTGTCAGACATCTGGATGAGTCATGGCCCTTGCTTGAACAATTTGCTCTCTGTGAAAGCCTGAGAGAATATTTTCTCTCCAGGTGACTCTCCTTAAGCACACTGTACATCGTTGATTACTTTATTCTGTGGCCCCATAATCTCCTTTGCAAAAGTATAAATAAGGTACCATTTTGTGTATATATATATATATATATATATATATATATATATATGTGTGTGTGTGTGTGTGTGTGTGTGTGTGTATACAAGATAGAATAGATATACAGCTACTTTCTCTTAGTTCATTGAAAAGAAAAGTTTGTACTAATATTGTTAGACAAGATATCATGTCTTCATTTTGTCCTCTGAATAACTACTATGAAGACAATATGAAATGTATTAATTATTATAACTTTCCTGCTAATCTATTTTGATACTGTTTCATTGCTATTTTATCTTTTTTCTCATTAAAATAAATATAAAAAAATAAAAACCAGTAAGATAATGGCATTCAAGAAATCAATATAAAACAATAATTTTAAAAACATTAAGGGTATATATATGTACTTACTCCAAAGAGTTTTTTTTTTTAAGATTTTTCTGGTGGAATTATAATCATTATGAAAATCCTACCATATTTTAGATAATAAATTAGGAGAAAAAATTTGATAATATTGAACACATTTTGAAAATTGAACCATGTACATGGCACTATGAAAAGTTAGAGAAGAGAGGCTGAGGGTTGGGATGGCAACAGGAAGTATCCATTGAAAGGAAAGAATATGCACTAGTGAAACAGACTAATATAGATTGTATGTACAACAAGGAATTCTGCTATGAAACAAGCAAATTATCATTAACACTAGCTATATAAGCCACACTCTTATATTCAGTTATCTACACGGGTAAAAGGTGATAGAAGAGAAGGAAGTGTGATAGGAGAAATTTAAGAGCAAATTTTTCAGGTCAAGTAATGGAAGTCATACACTAAATGCAAATATAGGAAGGCAATAAACAACTTATCTTCTCACTCAATGTTAAGTCAATAGGTAGAAAGCTAAAAATTGTATACCATAGCTTTAGATCAGTGTCTGAGATTTCCATGGCTTGTTTTCCATTCATTCAAACTATGCTAATATTGAAATGCAGTGTGTGATAAAATAGTCTGCTATTAATTGAGCCTTCTGAAGGACCTATATTTGTATCATGCCTCTAATTCTTGGTGCTTGACCCCAGTGAACTTATATAACCCCAGTGCCAGTTAGATTCCTCTATTAAAAACGATATTCTTTTTGGCCTTATAGAAAACATACATGTTGGATACTTAAAACAATGACTAACACAAAAACGTAAAAATTAGCAGTGATAATGGTAATGCTACCCATTGCTGCCGGTGTTTCTGCTGCTTTTGCTGGCCATGGTGCTGCTGGTGCTAAGTAATGGTGGTACTGCAATTTCTTTGCCCCTCACAGAACTTAAATAAAAAGTTACTTTACTGTGGGGGGGTCACAATTAAGATAAAGGCAAACGACATACATATGTGTGTCTATAGTGCAGAATTTCACATTTTTTTCTAGGGCTTTATCAATACCCCAGCACACTGATCCTTAAGTATACAGGCATATCCAATCACTTAGTTGGTGCATGTATTAGGCAATTCTAGTCTTCAATTTGAGAGTAATAGCTTCATGTCTTCCATCTACACACCATAGTAGGCACTAAATTCTGAGGCACTCAGTTGACAAGGATAGGGTAAACATTTTTGTTTCCTATAGGGATCTTATTCATGTCTACTTTTCTTGTGATTTATTTGTATTACACAGCCTATTTCTCTGTGGGGTACTTGGCTTTAGTACTGCATAACCAGTGGTCTGGCTGGTGAACTGTTCACCTATACCTAGCTATGACTTTTTTCCTCAAGTTCATTTTCTAGAAAATGTAGTTGCATTACTGACTGGATATTTAGGCTATATGTGAATGGCTGGAGAACCTTTCCACAAAAAAAAAAAATAGTAATAAAAACATGCCAATAATCACACTATATTAAATAATATTTATATTATAAAAATAAAAATGAATAAGGAAAGTTGGTTGTAGAATTAGAAAACAGATGTTTTGGAGGATAAGAATTCTGTTGCAAACTGAGAATATTAGCATAAAATGGCACACTTAATTCAACCTTTTACAAACAATGAAAATTAATATTTCAAATCTTTCAAATGGCTAAAATTGGATCATGACTGGGGAAACTGAATAGTGAGACAGAATTCAAGCCAAAGGTATTGTTGAGTTATTTTTATTGAAAAAATATTTCAAGCTACTGAAAATGTGATTTTAAAAGTTCTAAAGAATGAATTTACTTAGGCAAATGGCTTGCCCCATTCAATGACATCATAAGATCTATGTTTTCACAGAATGTATGGTTCACAAAGGTTAAATTTTTCCACTGTTACATTTTTAGCACTAAAACATAATGGCATACCATAGATACTAAAGAAATATTTGTCTAAATTTAATCACTTTTATGGTTCATTACCCTTACATGTCCATGTTAATTTATTCCATGTATTTTCAGAATCAATTAATCTATCCAAACTTTTGCTTTAAATATATTTAATTTTACTTTAGACTTACAGACAAGTTGCAAGAGTAATATGGAGAATTCCTAAATATTAAAATATTTTTTATATATTCATATTTTTCCTGAATTGTTTAAAAGTAAGTTGAAGATATAATATTTGTTTACACCTAAAATTCTTGGAGTACATAAGGATAAAGGACAATCATAGCCAGAGTATAATAATAGAAAGAAGATTACTATTGATGCAAATTTCTAGTTTATCTGGGGATTTTCATTTGAATTTCACCAGTTGATTTGATAATGCCTTTTAGAGTAAAAGAAAGCTGTGGATTGGGTATTTTTAAATGTCTTAAAATTCCTTTTTCATTTTAAAAAATAAGAAGTGCCGTACTTTGCATTTGTATTGATATTGTTTTGAGAGTAAGATCAGATTATGTATTTTACCACAGGAATACCAAGACATGTACTATGGACTGAATTTTTGGGTTTATATCTGTCAAATTTATTTTTATTTTTGTTTTCTTTTTTTTGAGATAAGGTCTTGCTCTGCAGTTTGAGCTGGCCTTGAGAACACTTTTGTTGCACCTACACTGGTTTTGAACTCTCAGTGATCCTCCTGTCTCAACCCACAAGCAATGGGATTATAGACAAGCTCCACCATGACCCATTCTCTGTCAGTTTTATATTGAAAGATTAATGTCAATGTGATGGCATTAGGAGGTGGAGCTTCTAGTAAGGTAAGTAGGATGGACCTCTTGTGAATAGGATTGGTACATTTTACCGTAAAGATTTTCTATCTGCTCCTCACTATATCCAAAGACAGTGAAAAGATTGCAGTCTGTAAATCAGCCCATGGACCTTTACCAGAAACAGAGCTACTAGTACTTGTTTATGAAATTTCCATTTTCCAAAACCAGGACAAGCTTCTATTGTGTAGGTTATCCAGTTATGTCAGTTTGTTGTAACAGCAAGGAAGGAGTAAGAAAACACAAATGTTGCTTTTTTAAGTGCATCATGTTAATCCCTATCAAAATAATATCAACATACCTCACTGTTCTGGAGAAAACATTCCTAAAATTTATTTGGAACCAGAAGAGATCTTGAATAGCAAAGGTAATCCTGGGTAACAAAGACAATGAAGGATGGATTATAATCTCTGAATGAAAATTATGCTAAAAAGCTACCATGATAAAATCAGCCTAGTACTTGCAAAACAAGACCTGAGAATAAAGAGAAAAAATTAGAAGATGCAGATAGAGCTACAAAAGCACTCAGCCACCTTATATTTGACAAAGGGGCCAAACATTTTCATTGCCACAAATATAGCTTCTTTTACAAATGGTGCTAGAAAAAACTGGCTCTCCGCACATCAAAAACTAAAACTAGACCTGAGTCTATCACCATGCACTAAACTAAAGTGAAAATGAATTGAGGATCTAAGCCTTAAAACAGAAACCCTAAATCTATTGGAAGAGAAAGTAGGTGGAAATCTTGAAGATATATGGGTATGCAAACAGTTCAAAAACAAAAATAAAACTGGATGGGAATATTTTAAAGCATCAACAAGTGGCATCTCATCTTACTGAGAAGTTTCTTCATGTCAAATAAATCACCAATACAGTGAAAAGACAAACCAAAAATTAGGAAAAATGCTTAGCCAACCTTCAACCAAAGGACTTCTATCCAAAGCAATAAAGAACTAGAAAAGTATAAGACCCCAACATTCAATAACCCAATATAAAATGGGTGTCTGAGATGAATACACACTTCTCAAAGGAAGAAAAACAATAGAAGATAAATACATGAAAAAATGTTTCATAGCACTGGTCATTTGAAAAATGCAAATTAAAATGACATTAAGATTCCATCTCACCACAGAAAGAATGGCTATGATAAAGAAATAATCTAATAACAACTGCTGGAGAGGCTGTCAGAAAAAAGAAACCCTTCTCTACTGTCAATGACAATGTAGACTGTTACAACTGCTATGAAAATCAGTGTGGAGACAACTCAAAAAACTAGAATTTAAAGTCCCATCAAACTAGCTATTCCCCTTTTAGGTATTTTTCCAAAAGTGAAAAACATCATACCACAGTGAAATATGTGCACTCATTTTTATAGCAGTACAATTTGTCATAGCCAAATCTTGGAAAGACCCATAACCTGAAGAATGGTTTAAAAAGATGTGGTACTTTTATACATCAGAGTATTACTAAGCTATAAAGAAACAAATTTGAGGTCTTTATAGGTAAATGGATGCAACTAGAGGCTATACTCATGAGTGAAGTTAACCAGAAACACAAGGGTGAATATTGTATTGTATCCCTAGTGTAAGAACCCAAATGAATGAATAAAATCTGAAAGTTATAACAGATGCAATAAAATGGAAAGAAATTCAACAGAAGAAATAAACAGCAAAGGTGTGAGAAATGAGAGGAAACAGGAAAAAAGGAAAGGGAAAATCATGCCATTATAGATACAGGATAGATGAGATGATTATATTACTAATTTCCATCAGCTTTTTGAAAGTAGCAGTTAATGTTTAAAATTTTCACTTTGACTAACTATATGCTAATGACATTAATCTGAACAACTACACAGAAGGCAGCAATGTGCAATCCCAAACCCACGGTTGAATACCTCTCACGTTGTTCTTCTAAATGTGTATAATTCTAAAGTCTTATCAATTATTATTGTAATCAATTTCAAATAGCTTACAAAATGAAAAGTTAAAAAGACAAGAAAAATTGTTCACATTTCATTATTGTTAATTTTCTATTCTTGTTTTGAAATTCGATACCATATCATTTGTTGTATTTTGCTCTGTTACTATATTTGCTTTTCATTTTTATTTTTGTTTTACTCTTTAGAATAATTTTTATATACTTAGCACAGGGTCTACAGGGTCTTACTACACAGATCTGACTTGTAGTGATCCTCCTATCTTCAGCCTCCCAAGCCCTAGGATTATAAGGTGCAAACCAGCACACCTAGTCCCCATCACTGTCTCAGTATACCCTGAGGGTGGGACCAACATGGAATGCCAAGGATTGAACCCCAGACCCTGTGTCTGCCTAAGCAGGTGCTTTAGTCTGCTGAGCTATCTGATTGACCCTTTAAAATAAAATTTAAGAAAATAAAATTCAAGTTCCTGCCAGAAATAAAGAACATCATGTTAGGTTTCATTTGTTGTGATTTTCCTCAAAAAATATATTTCCTATCTTTGGTCATTTTGTTAATGTATTTGATTCCTCTTTCTACAGCAACATGTAATCACAAATTTATTGACTAAAAACTACAAAAATATATTATCTGACATCTGTGATTGTGTCATCAAGTTCAGGCACCTAAATTGGTTGAATGACAATGGAGTGCCCATCTTTGACAGGTGTAGACAAAGGAAGGGGTATAGAAAGGTAGAATCATGATGTGTGTGTATGGACAGTACAGTTGGGATAGATATGCTATCCTTCTGCATAATTCTATGAGGGGCAAGATTTGCAGTAATGGTGGTTGGACAGGATATTATGTTGGCTCCTAGTACTATGGACAACCACTAGGAAAATAACAAGTTAGAACGTATTAATTACTGAATCTTTGATATAATTCATGTATAAAAAATAAGATACGCAAACAGCTATACTCTCTTAATTTACTGATAAGGGACATACAGTATAATAATGTCTGTAAGTATAATATCATGTATGCACCTTCTATGATACCAAAACATTATGAAAACAGTTTGCAATGTATTAATTTATCAAATCCATCCTATTAAGGTGTCTTAAAACTGTCTCATTGATATTTGTACTTCATAAAATAAAAAATAAATAAAAGAAAAAAAAAGTAGTCAGAAACAGATTGCATTGGTTTCACTAGGCTAAAATAAGTGTCTGCCAAGCCTTTTTCTTTTTAGGGCCTTTATGAAAGAATCTGTTTCCTTGCCTTTTCCAGGTTTTAAATGCCACATACCTTCCCTGAATCTTAGGTCTCTCCTTCTTATTCAAAACTAGCAGCATTGCACACTTTAGACCATTTTTCTCTTGTCACATCTTGCTCAGAACAGAACTAGGAAAAAGTGATTCACTACTGAAGATTCTTTAATAGACTGAGTTTAATTCAGGAAATTAATGTATAATTCAAGAAATTTCATTTAAAGGATTTTTCATCACATCTATAAAATCGGTTTGGCCTGGTAAGAAATAGGTACACATCCTAGGGATTAGAATGTGTACATCCTTGAAAGAACTATTACTTAGTTTCTGCTGTTAAGTGGCTGTATCTCATACTTTCTTCCTACAAAGTTATTGTTTTTCTCTGTACAACTGATACATTCATTGCCACTGATAATTTGACACTATTGTGTTACTTCTAAATATCTTGAAACTAATCAACCTTTTGTCCCATAGTTGGAGCATCCACTCATTATTTTTACTTTGAATCCAAGACATTACCTTTTTTTCTAAATCGAACAATGTTTTAAATCATTCTGATCTCCAGCTTAGAGGATGTAAGGCAAATGCAACAGTGAAGTAGATACTTAGAGAATGATGTGGGGGGAACTGCTGAACTTGAGATATGATACCAGTGTACAGGATTTATAGAAGCAAAACAGCAGAAAGGGAAAAATACAGTGAATGGCATATTAATGAACAGGGTACTTGTGGTAGAATGTAATGCTAAAATTCCCTGAGTCCACACTGACAAAATTTATAAAATATATTTCATCATCATTCCATCTAGAGGAGAAGATGTTGGTCACATTTATGATTCTTTTCTGTGTGTTTAAAGACATCCATTTTATTGTTTTTAACTGCCCTGTGCGTGGATCAAGTATACTTTTGTGCTAGAAAAATGTGGTCAATGGTCCAAGCAGTTGAGAAGTAAGGGTCTCTACATACACGGGAACTCTCCAGCAAAGATAGAGATCTTCTCCAGCTTGATAGAGAGGAGATGAGTGGGGCACTGAGAATATCTTTTGTTCAGCTCATTTGTGTCCTGAATTGCTAAAAGAAAAAAACTCTTTGATGTATAGTGGATAAAAGTTATAGAAGCCATAGTATTGATATAGCTATTTTATTGGTAGATGTGAAGCATTTTTGTCATGTCTACCTTATTTGTTGCTTTTGTATCACCTTGTTTTCCTTCTTAATCTTAGAAGTCTCTACTTCAGTGCTATTTTAGCATTTAAAAGGGCCTTAGACATTTCCACATTGTTAAATATTTAATAAATAGATTCCTAAAAGAATGAGAGAATGTCCAATTTAATTAGTGAATCTTGGTAAGTAAATATCATTCATAGAACATTTTAGTTACCAATAGAATTTAATTCATGTTTTTTTTATCTTATCTTTTCAAAATAGATACCTGCATTTTGTCAATAACCCAAGAAAATGTATCATATTGTCCCATGTTTTGCTATATCAACACATTTTATAGGTTAGATTTAATACTTCAAAATATTGAAAATACTCATTGGCCCATTTATTATCAAGAAATTTCTTTCTATATTCAGGGAAATATTTGAGAAACTACTAAAAAATAAGCTAAATAAATGGTTTTACCTTCACAAATTTATTTTTAATAATAAGATAAATATAAATACACAAATATAAAATAATAAAATTTTATTGATTTATTTTTTATCCTTCCATAATACTGATCAGTTTACTTTATCTTCAGTGAAAAACTATTTTACTTTGTAGATAATTTCAGTGACTGTCTCACAGGTATGACAATCATCATTTCTCTAAACCTAACAGAATTTAGGAGTTATCAAGACCAACTTGCATTTAAAGGAGATAAATCTGAAGACAAATAGTTCCCAGAGATGTCTGCCACCATTTGAGTAATTAGAAATGCTATATGACAATACAGGGTCCTAGATTTCATATAGAAATAAAAAACAATTAAAACCTGTAGCATCAAACTTTTTAAATGACAAAACATATTCATAGAAATATTTTCTGTTCAATAATCAGCAAACTTTTGGTGGATAGAAATTACAAATAATAATCTAATTCATTTTTCAAAGGAAAAAGTAGTTATTTCAGTTTTTATTATTCATAGAATCCTGGGGATGTTGAAAGAGTTTTAATTACCATGTCTTGGGCATAGTAACAAAAATATGCCAACAACAGGGAATGTGTCTAATAGTAGAATAATGCTTTGTCTCATGTGTAATGATTTTAAATGAAAAATTCAAATCCTGAAACTAAAATTCTGGAGTAATAATTCTATAAATTATTTAAAAGATATTCGTTTATGTTTTCAAATTATATTTCTTTGAAAAGATATATACTTATAGGATGTTTAATAGGGTACTTTGCAAAATAAAATAATCAATAATAGAATCTGTATTTTATGCATACATGAACATTCAGTTATAATAATTACTTTTGCATGGACATATTAATTGGTAGAACCATGTTCATAAAGAAGAAAGTAAAATAAAATAGATGTGTAAGTGTATATCACTATGGCTGGTAGTTATGAGGACTCAGTAAGCTCAATTATCTGAAAACCTTTCTGGGTAAATTCTCTTGACACAGTCAAAAAGTGGGACCAGTTCCCATCATATAGGCACTTGAGATCTCATTCACAATGCAGATTTACAAAAAGACATCTTTTCAGTAACTGAGGAGTTTTCAGTGTTCCTACATACATAGATAATTCTTACATACAATGCCAATGTGTTATACTGCACTTTCAAGCGAAAAGTATGCTAAAATGCAAAACATCTGGATAAAATTATCTAAAAGGCTTTACATAATGTATACTTCATAATTGAAAATGATGCAGAGATAGACAATGCTATATAGCAAACTGTAAAAATCAACGTGCACAACTTCAAAATCCTGAAAGTAACCTAAAACAGAAAAATAAATGAAAATGAAGAATAAAATTTAGAGGAAAATTTTAAAATGACATATTTAAAATACTAGTACAGGGCCAGCCAGATAGCTCAGCAGACTTAAGCTCCTGCTTAGGCAGGTGCAGGGGCTAGGGTTTGATTCCACACCTGGGGCACACTGAGATGGTGACTGAGACTGGGCATGGTGGCCCATACCTGTAATCCCAGCACTGGGGAGACTGAAAACAGGAGGATCATCATGAGTCCAATCTGTGTAGGAAGACCTTGTAGACGCTGAACTAAATATACAAAAAATATTATTACAGAGATAGATTATGGGTAGGAATGTAGTGCAGAAGAATTAGACAATTTTTATGAAAAACTTATTATTTTTCATGTATTTGGTTCTTACTGGGTCTCACTACTGAGATTGTATGCATAATGATCCTCCTGTTTCAGCTTCCACAACTTTGGGATTACAGGGCGTGTGCCAACACACCAGGCTTCCGTGGCCAGTTCAGCCCACCCTGGGGTTGGGGCTGAAGAGGCAGGTGGTGCCTGGAACAAACAGCTGTCCCTACACTTCCCTAAGCTTATGTAAGTGGGCACTTTAGGTCAGGTGAGGTTTCTCACCAGCCCACTATGAATGATTTGTACTTAGAAGTTTTTATTTTTTTATGACCATACATGTTTTTTTTTTCCTTTAGTATATGGCTTTATTCAAAACATACATTCACATTAATTTTCTTTATAACACTATTCTTTCTGAAATTCTTCTATGATTCAATATATGGAATTATGAAGATACCTTCTCAAATCCTGTCATCCTCTGAACAAAATTTCTTTGTTGTTATAGTAGTTGTATAGAAATCCATTCCACCAACACTCATACAGAGAACAAGCTTTTGTGGAAGTGATACTTGCAATCAAATAGCAACATGGTTGTAGGAGAATCTTGTATCCTGCTGTGTGCATGGTTATTTTTGAACAAGTCCTGTCTTCAGGGGTTTCTTCAGGCAAATGCAGGTGTAATTCATTAAAAGCTCCTCAAATTCACTCAGCTAGAAGGAATGCCCATGCAAAAAAAGCAACACATTTTCAAACTGAATTTTGCATTGTTCTCATACAGGTCAATTCATTCATCTGAATATTCCAGCAAGTATAAAAATTAGAATGTGGAAAGTCATGTGACAAAAGCTGCAACTAGGACTATGCATATCACCATGAATAAAGCTACAGTGAAAATAGATCAATGATTTAAATGTTAAAACAGAAATACTAAATCTTCTGGAGAAAAATAAATGTAGAAATCTTAATACATAGAAGTAGGTAGAGAATTCATAAACAAAAACTAAAATACACAGGAAATACTTCAAAGAATCAACAAGTGTGATCTCATGTATTTGAAAAGTTTCATTGCCAGTCCTATGGAAAACTCACTACTATTATGGACTACTGGACTATATTGGAATATTTTGCTGAATTCATGCACCTACAGAATTTAAATGACAATGGAATACCCTTCTCTGACAAAACTAAACAAAAAAGTCAATACAAATGATGGATCATTTTGTATCTAATAGTGCTTTTGGACAGGATATCATGTCTGCATCTTGTACTATGAATAAGCACTAAGAAGACAACAATATGTAATGTATTAATTATTGAAACTGCCCTACTAATTTGTTTTGAAACTGTCTCAATTCTATTTGTTTCTTAATAAAATTATTTTTAAATATGTTTCTGCACTTCAAAGCAATTCTCCAATAAAAATAAAACAAACAAATGGGGAAAAATATAGCTGAGTGTCCCTAACAAAGACCTATCTAGAAGATATAACGAATTAAAAAATGAGCTCCTTTAAATTCAAATACTCAATCCAAAAATGGGCATCTGAGATGAATGTATACTTCTCAGAGGAAGAAATACAAATGGCAAGTAAATATATGAAAAAATGTTTAACATTATTGATCATTCAAGAATTGCAAATTAAAACAAGACTGAGATTCCATCTCACCCCAGAAAGAATGGTTAACCTAAAGAAGTCAGCCAATATCAAGTGCTGGAGAGGCTGTGGAGAAAAAGAAACCCTTCTGCACTGTTGGTGGGAGAGCACGCTGGTATAACCACTACGGAAAGCAGTGTGAAGATTCCTTCAAAATCTAAGATTGGAGATCCCATTCAAGCCAGCTATTCCTCCTGGGCATTTTTCCAGAACTGAAAACCTCATACCACAGGGATATTTGTGCACCCATGTTTATAGCAGCTCAATTTGTCATAGCTAAATCCTACAAACAAGCCAGATGCCCATCAACTGAAGAATGTATAAAGAAGATGTGGTATTTTTACAAAATGGAGTATTATTCAGCTATAAAGCAGAATAAATCTGAGTCTTTTGTCAGTAAATGGATACAACTAGAGACCATACACGTAAGTGAAATAAATCAGCCCTGCATGTGCAATTGTCATATCGTCTCATTAGTGTTAGAACCTGAAGGAGAAAAATGAAACGTGAAAGGCACCATAGATACCAGGAAAAAGTAATGAACTTAATCAAAAGCAAAGAGTTACTGAGCTGAGAAGAAGGACAAGAAAGAGAGTGGGGGAAACAGATTTATCTATGTATGTAAGCAGGATGGTTTGGACAACTGTACTGTGCATTTCGGCTGATCTATGGAAAGAATCAGTTAATGTTTTACTTGTTTTGTCTCCTTTTCTCAATTGTTTTTCTCTTCTTAATTTCTTATATATTTTTTTCTTTTTTTCTTTCTTCTAATTATACATACATGTATCTTGTAGTATGAAGAACTAGTTAGAAGACAGCACTATGTAGTACAGAAAATACTGAAAAATTCTTATTACCCTATTAAATGAAATTTTTATCACTTCTAATTTTTTTCTGTTTTAATTTTAAGTTGTATTCTTTCAAAAATTAAAAACAATTTTTGTAATTGGAATGAATGAATAAAAACCAAATTAATTGGTAATATATTGAAGTTGACTTTTAGAAGCTTTGATCTCACCTAATTCCAGATCACCATAATGTGAGAAATTCAATTGAAATTAATTTTATTCTGCAAAATCCTTTTAATGTTCAAGCATGTATAAAAGGACTCCCTTTTTGAAGACTTTAATACATAAACAAGTGGGTGTATTATACAACTTTTGGATACAACAGGTACATGGATCATATACACTTGATTTAAAAATTCCATTGAAGACAGTCTGGAAAGTTTCATTCTTTAACCAAAATGAAACATGAACTAGTTTTGCTGTGTTCCAGTTACTGGAAAATATTAGAAGTGCTATGATTTGATTCTAAAATGTTTGCCCAAAGGGCCACATGTTAGAGTTTTTATGTCCAATACAGCAATGTTAAAGGTAACGTGTTTTTTTTTTTTTTTCTTTTCTTTCTTTTTTTTTTTTTTTTGTCTTTCTGAGACAGGTTCTCACTATGCAGTTCAGGCTGGCCTTAAGCTCATTTTGTAACTCAGGCTAGTCTCCAACTCACAACAATCCTGCCTCAGCCTCCCAGTACTGGGATTACAGGCCACGCCTAGATAGAGATAAGGTTTTTGGAAGATGAGTACATCCTGAGGGCTCTACCTTTGTCAGTGGATTAGTCCATTGATGGACTAATCAATAAGGCCAAGTTGAACAGAGTGGAGGTTGGGGTCATGCCTTTGCACTACATGTTGTCCCTGGCCCTTCCTGTGTTTCTTGTCTCATTTTCTATGAGAAACATTTTTTCTACCACTTCTTTCTGCCATTATTATCCTACCTTACCACAGATTTAAAGCAGCTCAACCATCTGACCACGATCTGAAACTTCTTAAAACATGAGACAAAATAAACCTTTCATCTTTTAAGCATTATTCTTGGATATTTTGTCACAGTGATATGAAACTGACTAAAACAGGAAGCTTATGTTCATTGACTATCAAATTTCTAACAATGGATAGTTTGCTATCTAATGTGTTTTGTAACAGTGGAGAAAACTTTTAATAAGTCAGCAAGTGTCATTGATTCAAAAAGCTTTTGAGCTTGTTGAAACATTTTTATCTGAAAAACACGTGCTTTCTTGGAAGGCAAGCATGGTGCTATGTTTAAAAAGACTGAGGTAGTATGTGTTGGGAAATTTGGTAAGGGTCTTGTGAATAACTAAAAATATATCAATCTCTTCTCCATAACTGAGCTTCCAATGCCATTTATATATATGTATCCCATTTTTACTGGAATTATGGTTTTCAATATTTTGAATTTTAGAATTTCAATATTTGAACTTATCACTCTTGTGATTGTATCTTTCACCACTATAGTTTGTTTTCAGTTGAAATTTGTATATTAAAATTCTGAAATTTAAGGTGATGGTATTAGGGCTCGGTGTTTGAGAGATGATTCTGTCTTTGGGATGAAGACTTCATGATGAGATCTATATCCTTATAAAGGCACAGTGGAGACCTTTTCCTTTCTCTGATTTCCACATCACAAAGCTTCAATGAGATGATACGTATCTGCAAAACAAAAAACGAGCCTGTATCAGATACTGGATCTGTTGGCTTTTTAACACTGGTCTTTTCAGCCTCCAGAACTTTAGACAAATATATTTCTTTTTAATGAATCTTCGTTTTTTATTTATTTGGTTGTTTCAGTGTCTCATTATGCATCTCTGACTCATTGTGATCTTGATTTCAGCCTCCCCAGTGCTGGGATTACAGGCCTGCACAACCACGCCCAGACTCTGGCCAGCTCAGCACACCCTGTGGCTAGGGCTGGCAAGGCATGTGGTGCTGAGGGTTGAACGACATTTCTTGTGCTTTGCCTAAGCTTGCCTAAGCAGGACCCTTAGTCTGCTGAGCTATCTCACCAGCCCACCAATACATTTCTATTGCTTATCACTGACACAGTCTATGGCATTTGGTTTCAGCAGCCTAAAAGATACAGAATATTACCCACATGTTAAAAATTTCTAAGAGTTTGAGTAAAATATGTAAGGGGTAAGATAACCTTTTACCAGTATCCCCTGAAATAGGATTAGCACATTGAATTGATTGAGGGTGGAGTAGTGTCATAAAGAGCCAAGTCACTAGTTCAGTGGATAATGGATACTCAGCAGACTCTGATAAATGTGAGATTCTATGCATACCCAAAGATCTTCAAATTACACAAGTACATTGACAAACAAAAACACTTATATGACCCAAATTTGCCCAACCCAAAGACATTGGGCCTCTACCATACAATGAATCTCAAAAATATAGTTTTTGTATGATTTTTGTAATAAAAATAGCCCATTTAGAGTAAAGGTGCCTAGACATCTGTTTAAATCGTGCCAGTCACAGAAGCTGGATTATGTTCATGAACAAAGATTACATTTATGGACGGATCACAACATTGGAGATGGTATTCCTTATCACATCTTGAAAAAGTTTCTTTGATATCCTTTATGATATGTTATGTGTTTTTGCCTAATCTCATCCAATCTTTACAATATAAACATAGATATATTACCTTTGTAATTTTGCTAAGAATGAAATGTTAAAGTAATTTATGATGTTAAAATCAGCTATGTAATTTGCTTAAAGTTTAATAGCTGAATAAGAGAGAAAAGTTTTGAAACTAGGCTTTTTTATTATCCAAATCCCATGAGATTAACATTTTCTGTATTGTCTTCCCATAGATAACCCACGTAAAAGAACTTGAAATCCACACATTTAAGGTTGGTTAGAATTAACAATTTTATGAAAGAATAATTTGAAACACTTAAACTTCCAGTAAATTTGACTAAACTTCAATGGTGTATGAAAAGAAATACATACAATTATGCACTTTTGTCAAGTAATGGTGTTTTAATCTTAAATGAATAGGTGTCAGATTTTAAAGCATCAAATGATGGAATATCATTCGTATAAAGTAAGCATTGTTCCTTCTGAGTTTCCATTCCCTTCTCATGACTCAATAAAGTTTAGAATTAGAAAAGACTCAATGGAGTTATCAGATATAGTGGTGTTATTCATTTGTTGGCCACTGTTCTGAAAATAGGATTCTCATCTATGTTTTAGGCAACAGAAAGGAGAAATATACACAGGCAAGCTAAAGATAAAAGATTAACTTTCTTTTATTGACATGTTTCTATCCCTTAGTCTCAATAATAATAGAGAAAATAAATGAAAACAAAGCTTTGGAGAGAAAAAGGAAATAGTTACTGTAAGTTTCCTTGCTTTGTTTCTAGCTATGAGATTTGACACTTCTAGTACCTCTTCTTGTCTGATATATTACAGAATATCACCTTTGTGTTTCATGCATGAAATACTACCTCTTATTTAGCATAGACAAGTACATTACTAGAATGTTTATTTTAATTTACATCTGAACTTTTGCCTCTTACATATTTTATCATCTTTTATGCCACAAATTTTGGATAGTTTTTTTAACTTTGTGTTGTGATTGATACATAACAATTATATTTACTGTGTACAATGTAATGTTTCAAGTATGCATGCATTGAATAATGAAAATTTAGGGATAATAGTGTACTCATTACTTTAAATATTGTCACTTGTTATGATCAATATATTCAAAAATCTGTCCTACATGTTCTGAAATTTTTAAGTGCATTAATATTAGTGACATAATCTGCAGATTAGAAGATCAATAACTTATTACTCTTGTTCAATTATAATGTTGTACTTGTTGATAAACATTCTGTTAAAAAATCATATCTAGTGTGTCATGATCTTTCTTGGTCTTTATATTTAAGACATTTACAAAATGAGGTGTTATCTCAGTATGCCTGGGGAAAATTGATTGAAAATTCCTCTTCAGCAGTTCACCCATTTTCTGTACAGGGCAGAAAAGTAAATATTTTGAAACTTCCAGGCCACATATCTTCTGTTACAAACACTCAACACTGCTGTCTTCTGCTAGAAATAACTATAGATAATGAGGAAATGAACATGCATGTCTCATTTCTAATAAATGTTGCTTACAAAATAATGGCCACAGCTCTAGAGCAATTAAGAGAATATTTTCCTTTTTGGGAAATCTTTCTCTTTGGGCATACTTAGTTTATTTTTCAGAGAAGGAAACTAAACTTTTCTATCTGAAGATATTTGGGTAATAGTTTGCCACATGAGTCAAATGAGTTGTGTTCTTCAATATTTGTTAGGCACAGGACTTCCAGCTTTGTGTTTTGGCCTTCTCCTATCATTTCAGTATCCAGATTCTCTTACTTTGTCTCACAAAAATGCCTCTGTTATACAAAACCTTTGTGACTGAGGTCTTTGTCAGAGTGCTTCATCTCAGTTCTCTTGACACAGGAGCACTTCCATGCCTATGCCCTCCAGCATTCTGCAAATAGACTTGTTACTCATCAGTATCTGCCTCAATCAAAACTTTGATTTTTTTAGCTTCATTTGCTACCCTTCATGAATAATAACTTCACTCTTAATTTTTTCTTTCAAAAATGGACCTGCACACCTTCCCCAGTGTTATCCTATCACTCGCCCTCAATTTCTTTCTAGATTTATAAAATTTTCAATTCCCCCATACTTCTTTGCCACTTCAGTGGAGCCTTCATATAAAATAGCACAACATAGGTAGGGAACTGGAATAAAAAGGGACCATCTAAGCCGTGATAGTCAGAGGGAGTATTTAATTGTAGCACAGTACATAAGAGATGTCATAACATTCATGTTTCTATATAATGGTCCATTTATTTAACCATGATCAAATTTGGAATTTAACATTTGATCCTCAATAGTGATATTCAGCAAATATCTACCAAAGAATCATGATTAGATCACACAATAGAGTACATAGTTACTACATTGATTTTATGTATTATTAATTTATTCTATGGCCCTGGAGAACTAATAGAGTGTTTGCAAATAGCATACTAGAGAGAATTGAAATCTTGTTAATAGTATAATAAATGATTATTTTATTTTAAAGTCAACATGAAAAAATGCATTTATTTAATGTTCTTTTGGATATTTTAATATTCATTAAAATAAATATATCATTGAAACTCATTTCTGAAACTAGGGAAGAGGAGCAACAGAATGTGAACGGGAAATGAAATCAATGTCTATAGACGAGTTACCTTAAGTTTAGCATTTCATGATATTCTATAATCCCTCATTCAGCACTGATCTGACATGCATTTATTAGCCACCCATGGCATACCAAAAGATAACACGGAGAAGCCAGTGACTATAGCCTGGAGTTCACATCCAAAATGAAAAGCCATAGTGTGTGTGTGTGTGTGTGTGTGTGTGTGTGTGTGTGTGTGTAACATTAGGAAATATTTATAACTCATTAACTTCTAGATTTGTACTTTTTTAAACATTAGAAAATTTTTTCTGTTTTTCTGGTCATAGTAAACTTTGTACCTGCATATGTGCTGCAGAGCAAACCCAGGGCCTTGTATGCATACTAAGTATGTAAGCAGGCACTGAGCTATATTTCGAGGCATGGTCACAGTTAAAACTAATGAAGAGGCCTATATTATTTTCCAGCAGTTTCTTGCTACTCACATTCAGTTCATATTATGTACACACTAATTGGTTTGGGATGTGGGCACACTCTGGATATTATTAAAATTGGACCTGGACCCAACCTTACTCACTGCTAGATCTTATTCTGGGTCCTTGAGTAACAAACTGTCTTACTCCTGCCTGAATTATTAGTACAGTGTTTGTACATAATGAGCACTTAAAATTTTGCTGATTTAATTGTATGTGAATTTTGTTTTTCACCTACTCTAATTTATTGCATTACAGAAATAACCAGGAACTCAATTTGATCAAGTAGTTGACACATTTTGCCTACCATCTTCTTCTGAAGATTCACAACCTGATTTATCCAAAAAGTTTTTATAAAGAGATGTTAACAATGAAAACTGGTTTTTCATTTCCAAGGACTAATAAATGTGCTTCAGTGAAGGATGTTTTATGTATCCTAATTAACTAATATAATGTTTACTTGACGGAATAGATAAGGTATGGGATTCACTGAAGTGTACACTAAAATGCACTACTGAAAGATGTAAAAATATCAAGACCTACTTTTACTTGGACTAATGAAAACTACTTTGAGGTAATTGCAATAGATACATTTTCTCTGCTCATTTTTGCTAACACTGTGGCCTCAATATGCTGTCTGTTTCCAAGCAACCTTGGTGAGGTCTTAAAATTTTACCTATTTTCTGTGTACACTGCCAAAAATGCTCCCTCTTTTATCTCCATGTTTTATAAGCTTGTCATTTCCTATTCATCAAAGCAAGAAAGATACTGGCTTGGTCACATCTCGTTGTTTTCTTATTGACCCTTCTGTTATTCACTAATTATTTTAAAACATTGCTTCTGAAAAGCATCTCTCAAGCACTTTATGCTCATAACTTCTCTAATCAAAATACTTAACTGTGCAGAACAATCTTTCCACTGTATTCAAATTAGGCTTAAATAAGTTCAACTGTTGCGTCTCCACATTCTCAACCATTTTAATGAACTGACTGTGAATATGTAATTCGCTAATCCTATCTCATAAAATGTCTTTTGAGCTTCTGCTGAGATAAGCACAACTTTTTCGAATCCTTGCATTAGTCTTTTTTCATTTATAGGTTATAATTGCATTTAGTTATTCTTATATGAACTAATTATATTCACATCCCATGCAATAGCTTGCCATTGTTTTATATATGCTTATTCAAAACCCCTGGTCTCAATTATGACATGCAGGAATATAGAGGTATATAATGAGAACAACTGTAATGTAAAGTCATTTTTGCTATAATTAATTATTAAAGGTCTTTCAATATACAGATTTACATATTTCAGCTTCTTTTTTCTAGTGGAACTGGGAATTGAACTCAGACTTTTGCACTTGCCAGGGAAGCGCTTATTCCACTGAACCATCTCCCCAGCCCATCATATTTCAGCTTCTATTCACTCAAAATTTCTAGCTCACTAACAATGTGCTAAGAACATTTTGAAATTTAATGGTTAAAACAGGTTATTCTTCCTAAATAATTGTTCGTATTAGATGATGCAAGAGTTTGTAATCTTAGGTGATTGCATCCCTCAGTGAAGCAAAGGATAAAGTGGCGGCCCTTCTCTTATGATTAGCTGTTGAAAAAATAATGCAAATCTCAACATTTTCAGAATCTGAACTATCCTACAGACATGAAAAGCAATGTGTATTTTTTTCACCAAGGTGCATTTGACATGTTATGCATTACACATTACATTGATATCAGAGATTATTTAGAACTGTTAGTTGTGTTGTCTTTAATGCAATTGAAATGATGAAATACAGTCAAGCTTTTCATTGGAAGGACAACTATGAATTCAAAACAGTAAGAGATTAAAGTAGGAAACAGAATTGAAGATACTAAATTGCTAAAATCTTAGAAAAATCTATGATAGCATATTTCAGGACGTGTTCTCAGTTTATTTTTCTTTTTCCATTTATTTTTATTTTATTAAAATACAAATGTCAATCAGACAGTTTCAAGACACCTTAACCATACAGAGTCGATGAATTAATACATTGCAAACTGTTTTCGTAACGTTTTGGTACTGTACAAGGTGCATACATGAAATTATATTTACAGGTTTTTTTTATAGCTGAATTATATCAAAGATTCAATAATTATTT
>PVKA01016179.1:0-48443 GCA_004027165.1 Ctenomys sociabilis | reverse complement strand
AGGATGTTCAGGGTCTCACTACTAGATTGTACTTGTAGTTATTCACCTATTTACAGCCTCCCAAGAGAGCTGGGATTACATCTCTGTGCCAAAATGTTAGTCTCAATTGCTGTCTCAGTACACCCCAGGAGTGGGGCCAGCATGGCAAGTCTGGGGACTGAACCCCTGGCTCCTCTACCTGCTTGCAGACACTTTAATTCACTGAGCTATTCGGCCAGCCCTCGTAGGCAGAATTTTAAGAAATCCTGTGTATCTTGTAGTCATTGAGAATTAATTTTGCCTAATCTCATAATAGTGAGCACAAAGGTTCCTAGTGCAATTTGAAAGGGCTAAGTCCCTATGATTCCTAAAACCTAGCTAGCCAGACAGTCTTACCACCTGAGGATAGTTGCCTGTGTGATATCATAATGCATATGACAGAGACCAGACAGATAAAGGAAAGGCCAAGTAAAAGGCAGGATGACAAAGCTATGGCATTTTGAAAAACAACACATTTATTTTTTTAACCGCACATGTAAATAACAGGAAACACAGCTCTGTGAAACTGTAAAAGGTACCTTTACTAATTACCATTAAAAAGTTCAGGAAATATGTTGAACCACAGAAGAGTACTGAGACATGAATGAATATGAAGTCATTCTAAGAAAAACTAAAAGGAACAATGACAAAAGCGTTTCTCCGATAAAATCATATGAGACAGTCAAGGTCACAAAAACAGGTCCAAGTTATAGCCTGACATTTATTAAATTAGAAAAAATACGTTAAGAAAATGACAACAGAATACTAGTATTACTGAAAGTAGAACTTACAAATAGAACTCAAAATTCTATAAGGAATTAGCAATAAGATAAAAATCTTTGCCAAACTAATACTAAACTGAAGAAACAAGAGTAAAGGGAACAATGCAAAGCATCTTAAGAGAAATAGAATATGGCAGAAAGAATAGTTTTAACACATAAAGACAGTTGAAGAAGAGATAACTTCATATGCCTAGAATATATTAATAAGAATTAAACTTAAATTCTTAGCATTAAAAATAGACAAAAAATAGGATAAGGTATATGACAAATAAGCTGAAGACATTAGAAAGCAGGCAGAAGAGGGCTGTGATTCCTGAGAAAATTAAACTATAGAATCATCCTGGATTTCTGAGGCACATATAGGACCACAGTACACAAGGACATATTCCACAAAAACATGGCAGTTTCACTAATTAAGGCAACAGATCATCATGGGTTAGGTCTAGATGTCTCCCCAAAGCCTTGTGTACTTGGTGTTGGGCTTGTGGATTATGGGCCTTGGAATAGACTTGTGGTTATGTTGTTGGATCTGCTCCTAAGAGATGGACCACTGGAGTATGGTTGACAATGGTTCATCTCCTTCCCAACCTCATCATTTCAGCCTCTGCTTCTCAACTGCCATACAGTGAGCACCACTTCTCCACCATATACTTGTGCCATGCTGTCCTGCCTTGATGTTAGCAACTATGGAAAATCGTCCCCTATTAACTCTTAGCCCACATAAAACTCTCCTCAATGAGTGGTGGGTGTCTGGAATTTTGTTCCAGCAAAGACAAAAGTGCCTGAGATACATGTCAAGTCTCACGGAGCTGAATTGTTAAAAAGTTGTAGGGCAGATTTCCTGACAAGAGAGAGCGATGTCTTAAAAGAGCTAGAGAGATTCCCATGTAGACCTTGGTAGAATGATGGCTGTGTAAGAGCTAGCATGGCAGCTCACAACTCACCTTAATAAGCACAGGCTCACTGAAACAGTATTAGAGCTCCCAGTGTCCACGATCCAGCTCCTCCCGGGCTCAGAGGGAGGACATATACTCATAGCTGTCATATTCCCTCTTAAGACTAGACTAGATTTACAGCTCAGCATATTGCAAACTTGCTCCAACAAAGGTTAAGCAAACAAGTCTCAAAGTGATAACTGTGACCTGTAACTAATTTAGCTGACTCTCATAACAAAGTCAAATACATTTTGAAAGCAGAAAGCAGAATCTATGTACTCAGTAATGTGAATAATGAATAGTACCTAACTGATAGTGTTAATTTTACCTAAAAGTAGGAGAATATTATCACTCCTGGGAAAAATGTCTTGTCTCTAAATGACAGAGAAGATGAGATGTCAAGAAAGGATCTTAAAACAGCTGTCGCAAGAGTGAGCAATTTGCTTCAATTTAAAGTAAATATAAATATGAGAAACCAAATGGAAAGTATAGTACAGAAGAAAATGGGGCAACTAGAGAGGTGAATATAGTTAGGATGAAAATTACTGCATAAGAGAAAATTATATTAATGGAAACAGCCAAAAAATAGGTACACAGAAGAAAACATTAAAAATAATGAACACGATGTCAGCGACTAATGGGAAAATTATCAGATAATCCAAAATGCATGTGATTGGAATTCTAGAAAGAGAAGGGCATTTTTATCTTTACTAATTAGTTTTATAATAAATAGAAAAAATGATGCTAGTTCTACATAAACTTCCAGAAAATAAAAAGAAGGAAAAATTGCATTATATAGCATTAAATCAAAGGCTTTTATTTTACCAAATAATAGTCTCACTGACATTAAATCAAAGATTATTACCACATAAGCATAGAAGTAAGAATCCTCAATAAAATATTATCAAATTGCATTAATATATCACAGGAGTATTGCACCATGACCCATTTATCTGTATGAAAGTTAGGTTTATTTTAAACAATACATCATTGTATGTTACTACATTAACTAAAAAGAGTTCAGTTCAATAGTTGCAGGAAAATGTTTGAGAAGTTCAGTATCCATGTAGGAGAAAATCTTTCTTCAGATTAGGCATAGTAGAGAACTTCTTCAACCTGCGAAAATGAACATATAGAAAATCAACAACCAACATTAATGTTAAACAGTGAGCCCTGGTTAGCCAGATAACTCAGTAGATCAAAGCACCTACTTAGGCAGATGCAGGGACCAGGGTTCAACCTTCTGGCATGCCATGCTGCCCCTGCCTCTGGGACTCTCTGAGACAGCAATTGAGATTGGGCATGGTGGAAAGTGCCTGTAATCCCAGACCTTGAGAAGCTGAAAACAGGAGGATCACTACAAGTTTGATTTGTGTAGTGAGACCCTGTACTAAATATATAAAAAATAAATTAAATTAAATTAAAAAGTGAATGCTATCCTTCTAAGATCATAAATAAAATAAGTGTATATTCTCTTTTTTATTTTTATATTTTGGAAGAACTCAGGGATTGAACTCAGGCCCTTGTGCTTGCCAGGGAAGCACTTATTCCACTGAATGATCTCCCTGGCCCCAGATTGTCTGGTTAACAATCTTTTGCTTCTTTTGGTGAGACCAGGGATTGAACTCAGGACCCTGCATTTGCCTGGCAAATGCTTATTCCACTGAGCTACCTCTTCGGTCCCACCTAAGTGTACATACTGTTAATGTTTCTTTCTTTCTTTCTTTTTTTTTTTTTTGGCGGAACCGGGGATTGAACTCAGGCCCTTGTGCTTGCCAGGGAAGCACTTATTCCACTGAGCCATCTCCCCAGCCCCATTAAACATTGCACTGAATAGTGTAAGCCACATAAAGGTGTAAGAGAAAGAAATAGCATAGTTTAGAGGGAGAGTAATATTTAAGTGTAAGTGTCATAATATGTGCAAAAATTGTAAGAAACCTGCCAAGAAGCCACAAAAACTAGCTTTTCTGCCATTTGTCGAGACAATAAAGCAAAAGGTTCAACTAACTTAGGTGCTTGAACTCGACACCACAGTCCAACACAGTCCAGCATTCCACAACAATAGTGAGTTATTCAAAGAAGTTGTCACCCATAGGCATTTATAGCTCAGCTTAATATTATGGCCCCATGATGTATACTTCATTTTTATATTTTTCTGCTGGATGGTTAAGACCTAGATAGATCAAGACTTATATACCAACACATGAACTTTATATTTCTTATGTGGTCAGTAAAGTCCTCTCAGGGTTTGACAGGTGTAGACAAAGCAAGGGGTATAGAAAGAAAAAATCATGATGTGTGTGTATACACAGTACTGTTGGGATAGATAATGCTGTGCTTCTACATAATCCTATGAGAGGCAAGATCTGCACTAATGGTGGTTGGACAGGATATTATGTCGGCTTCTAGTACTATGGTCATCAACTAGGAAAATAATTATTGAATTTTGGATATAATTCATGCATAAAAAATAAGACAAGTAAGCAGCTACACTCTTAATTTACTGATAAGAGACATCTTCTAAAATAATATCTGTAAGTATAATATCATGTATGTACCTTGTACAATACCAAAACAGTATGAAAACAGTTTGCAATGTATTAATTTATCGAATCTGTCTTGAAACTGTCTGATATTTGTACTTCAATAAAATAGAAAATAAATTAAATATAAAAAAAGAAAATAAAATGTATCCATCCTACAACTAGGAATCTATTAATGTAATAGTTACTATAAACTCAATAAAATAAATCAAAATTAAAAAAAATTAAAAAAGAATAACGGAAAATGTCAGTATGGAACATTAAACTGTATTTCACTATATTAACAATCAATTGTTGGAAATTAAAATTTTAGATACCAATTTCAAAATATTATAATCTGAATTAATTAGGAATAAATTGTCCAAAATTTTTGCAGATATTAAAACTGCAAATTGTGAATTATGCTATACACTTTAGCCTGAGCACCGTCGTGCGTCACTTAACACTGAGACCTGATCACCAAGCCCATCATGCTCAGTCAGCAATGCTGTGAAGATGTAGCAGAGTATATCTGTACAGCCAGCGGGTCCAGCCAGCCCACACTTGGGCCACCGGATGTGTGTATGTACGCATCTCTGAGTATGTGTGGGGAGCACTTTGCTGCTTATAGCCCACCATAAAGCAACACAAGATTAAATGCTGTGTCGCAAAGTTGTTCTATCAAGAGGTGGTAAACATGAGCTATGTGAGGCTGCTGTCGGCCTCACTCAGCATACTGCTTTACATAAACTTTAACAAACAAACTAGAAGCACACCAGAATAGTAAAAATAATACAATATAGTACCATAAACCAGTTACATAACAGCTCATTATTAAGTATTATGAACTATAAATAGTTATGTATGTAAAACATTTATGTGACTGGCAGCACAGGTTTGCTTACACAAGCACTACACAAACACATGAGTAAGCAATCAATATAGTCTGACTCTTTTAAAGTCTACTTAGAGTCAAACAGTGTGAGGGGGAAGGGCTTGCAGAACCATTAAATTCACTCTAACGTTTTCAGCCCTATGTCCTAGTCACTTCAGCTAATGAGATATCATAGACCAAGCCTATCATGATCACTAAAATCTTAACGTATCTCTGACCCTACCCCAAACACACTAAAATCCATGTAGTCTAAATCCAGGGTACTACATTTGAAAACTGAAAGAAGGTTAAAACTTTCCTCTTCTTTTCTTACTAGTCAGTGGACCAGATTTCTATATATTTAGCATGGTATTTAATATTTCATATTAAAGCTTTGATGCACACATTTTTTCTTTCCTATTTGTAGTACTGCACCTACATTGCTGAAATAAAACAGTTGTAGCTGACAGTCTTCACCTGCTTGCACTCTGATGATGTCTCCCTGGAAGCTTTTGCCTACTTTGACATTCTGGAAGATATTTTCTTATCTATGACATGGTGACTACTATACGGTCTTTGGTGATAGGAATTGTTCGGTATTATTATAGTTTTGTACGGCTAGAATCATAAGGTGTTTGGAGTTGACTGAAACATCACTGTGAATCATATAACTGTTCCTTAATTTGGTAAGGAATGAAGAAAAACCTGAGTGGATCATTATGATGAACAGAATACTGAGCTTTCAGGGCTGGAAGCATGAATTTTCCTTGGATACATTTATTCATGAGTTTATGTGCAAAAATGCAAATGTATTTTAGAGTATATTTGCAGGATATTACAAAGACTTTTCCTCACAAAAGAACCCTTGACAATAGGCAAGAGTAAACATTATACCTTGGTGCATTCAACTCAAGTAGACCAAAGAGTCTTTGCTTGCATCTATATAAATATGATATATAGATCATTAGATGATTAAATCAACTACTTGTTATTTGTAGTAGTTTACATCACAATTAATCATTAATATGTAGAAACATTTTTATAGCAAAAGAGGCATACATTTTATTATTATTAATATTTTTTATGTATTTAGGGCAGGGTTTACAGGGTATAAAGGGACTCACTACATAAATCGGACTCATAATAATTCTCCTGTTTTCAGCTTCCCAAGTGCTGGGATTACAGGCACGCGCCACCTTGGCCCAGTCTCAATCACCAATTTAGTGCACACCAGGGGTGGAGCCCACGCTGCATGCTTGGGATCCAACCTCAGCCCCTGCACTCTGCCTAAGCAGGCGTTTTAATCCACTGTTTGGCCAGCCCAAGGCATACATTTTAATCAGCCACCATGTGAAATGTGTACGTGGTGGCATACACATAGTTTCTCTTTTTTCTTTTCTTTTTTATTTTGGTGGAATTGAAGATTGAACTCAGGCCTTTGCGCTTGCCAGGGAAGTGCTTATTCCACTGAGCCATCTTCCCAGCCCACCTAGACATAGTTTCTTACCTGAATGATGACCAATATAAGTTATTTTACCTTTTAGGGAAATAAGAATAGCAAATGTTTCCAAAACATTATAAAATACATTCCCTTGAGATGTTTTAATAAGGGAGTCAGAAGAAACTTGGTAAAACTTATTCAAGAATGTTAACTATTCTCTTAATATTAATTAATGCTGTGGTTGGCTAGATTACCATACGTAGATAAGGAAATATCTTCCAGAATGTCAGAGTAGGCAAAAGCTTCCAGGGAGACATCATCAGAATACAAGCTACAACTGTTTTATCCCAGCAATGTAGGTGCATTACTACAAATAGGAAAGAAAAAATGTATGCATCAAAGCTTTAATATGAAATAATAAATACCATGTTAAATATATAGAAATCTGGTCCACTGAATAGTAAGAAAAGACAGAGGAAAGTTTTAACCTTCTTTCAGTTTTCAAATGTAGTACCCTGGATTTAGACTACATGGATTTTAGCGTGTTTGGGATAAGGTCAGAGATACGTTAAGATTTTAGTGATCATGGTAGGTTTGGTCTATGATATCTCATTAGCTGGAGTGACTAGGACATAGGGCCGAAAACTTTAGAGTGAATTTAATGGTTCTGCAAGCCCTTCCCCCTCACACTGTTTGACTCTAAACCAACAGTAGACTTTAAAAGACTCAGACTATATTGATTGCATTATTATAAATGCATAGTCCAGAGTTCATTTGGGTAATGAAAGAAATAAATGATAATTTAAATTATAGCAAACACATTGATTTTTGCACTTTATCAAACTAAGTCCAGATGATTACAGTGGGTAGAAAGCCAAAACTAATAGCTGTTGATCAAATTGTCTGCTCTTACTACTAGGGCTAATTAGCATGCTGATCAATATTAATGCCGACTTTAACATTCCAAGCAACTTATTTCTGATTTTTAGAGCTAATTAGTGGTAATAAGTTTGGAGGAGTTATTAATTATTTGTGCCTATTAAATTTCTTACCATTGTCAGGACCATTGTAAAATATGAAAGTTATTTCTTGAGCAGAGAAAAAGAAAGAAAGAAAAATAGGATATTCCTGGGAAAGAAGGCCGTAGTAACAGACAAAATCTTTTATGTCAAATTGCATTGAGAGTGTAATTGGAGAATATTAATAATTGGTTCCCAAAGAGCATGCCTGTATAACCTCTAGACCATCACGCAGTGAAGGCAATCATTACTTGATGGTGTGGTGTCTGAGAGTTCCAAGCCCATTCTATGTTATTGAAAGAATTAACCAGAACAGCTGATGAACAGGTAAACACAACTCTTATTTTAAGTAAGAGAAGAAAAGGAAAAGGTGAAGAAAAAGTAAGAAGGGATTTGTCTTATAAGCAGGACAGGCACCACAGAAAGGACAGCAAAACAGGAGGAGCACAGTGGTAGAAGCCATGTACTTTTCTACTATCTTGGATCCACTGGAAGCAAGTTGCTTGCCCCAAGCATGCTGGCAGTGATTGGCAGTGCGCTTCCTATTGTTCAGTGTTCCATCCACATGAGGGCACATCCTGCTTGGCTCCAGTGCTTTGTGACTGACACGTTACACCCTTTTTCTCGCCTACCATGCTGTTGTCTCCCACCTTAGAATGAGTAATGAGTTAATATAAAATCTTATTGTAGACCGAATAGACAATATTATTTTAACTCAAAATATCTAAAAAATATCATTAATTAATAATGTAATTAAGAAACAGCTATTTAAAGATGTTGATTTCAAATCTTTTCTAATATCATGTCAGATATATGATATCCTGAGGTATTTTTATAGCAATTTTGACAATTACTACTTCTCTGAGGAGTCAAACACAATACACATTTATTGGTTGTGTTTATGAAGGTAAATTTACATGTATGAAGTGAAGGATAAAATAAAGTAACTGTTTTTTAAATAATATTATTGAGAAAAAAATAGTAATGAGACAGTTTCAAAAACGATTAGTAGGAAAGTTTCAGTAATAAGTATATTACATATTGTTGTCTAACTGGTTATTCACTGTACAAGGTGCAGACATGATATCCTGTCCACAAATGCTATTATTAGAACAAATCTTTTTATTCATTAAATTAAGAGAATGTAGCTATATATCTATCCTACCTATTTTGAATATACAGATACAAAATGGTCATTCATTTGTATCACCTTTGTTTTTTTAGTTTTGTCAGAGAAGGGTATTCCATTCTTATTTAAATATTGTAGCTGCATGAATTCAGCAAAATATTCTAATATAGTCCAGTAGTCCATAATAGTAGTGGGTTATCCTCAGGAATGGCAATGTCAGAAGTTGTTGCCTTGAGCCTTTTACAGCTCAGCATATTAATATGGCTTTAGTTTTTATACCTCATTTTTATACTTTTCTGCTGGATGGTTAAGACCAAGATAAAGTAAAGACTTATATAACAGGAAATGTAATTTTTGTATCTGATAAGGTCAGTCAAGTCCCCTCAGGATTTATCCTGAAACCTTGTACCGTACTTTGTAAATCCTTTGTCACTGTCAACCATGTGGATGAGTCATGGATATTGCTTGACCAAATTGCTCTCTGTGAAAGCCCGAGAGAATGTTTTCTCTCCATGTGACTCTCCTTAGGCATGTTCCATACCATCGATCTCATTTCTCTGTGGCCCTATAATCTCCTTGATCAGAACATTTGGGACACAACTAAGTTACAGGATGGTACAGCATAGGTTCTCCTATGTCCTGAGTCTTCACCAACCTTGAAAAGCTAGGGCCAAAATGTTGGCTGTCCTTGCAGCCCTTCTTTTTCTCTAATTTTTGGTCTGAAAACTTAAGTTGTTAACCCTTAAGAAGAGAAGCTTATTATTACACTACAGCATATGCAGTTGGGTTTAGCCTAACTAATAGATGCAAAAATCCTCAATAAAATCCTAGCAAATATGATATTAAAAAACATCAAGATTACATACCATGACTAGGTAGGATTCATCCCACTGATGCAAGGATGGTTCAATATATACAAATCTATAAGTGCAATACACTATATCAATAGAGCCAAATCTAAAAATCATATGATCATCTCAACTGATGCAGAAAAAGCTTTTGATAAAGCCCAACACTCATTCACGTTCAAAGTCCAACAGAAAATTGGAATAAATGGTCTCTACTTCAATCTGATAAAAACCATCTATGACAAATCAATGGCTAATACAATTCTAAATGGGGAAAAACTGAAAACTTTTAATCTCAGATCTGGTATAAGACAAGAATGTCCTCTATCACCCCTCCTATTCAATATAGTTCTGGAATCATTAGCTGTTAAAGGAGACAATGATCAAGTCTTAAAACTGATTCATACATATGCATAGCTGAATATAACAACAAAGCCAAAACTATTATCCATATTTTCACTCATGACACAGCAGTAAAGCATAACTTTATACCTCTGAATTCTGATAATTTTCCTAGACATGTTTTTAACTTCTGATGTTCGAAGTATAAATTTGGCCTATTTTAACTCATATATTGATCAACATTTTTGCTTTAGTAAGTTAATGTAATCACATTCCATATTTAGTCAATTGAAAGAACTAATATTTCTCCTAAAATAGAGCCCAAACCACCACTTATTGGAAAAAGGGAAATATTTTAGGAGTAATTGTTCTAGTCAAGACCTGAAAAAATTGGGGTTACAGCTCTATGCTTGAAGACTTGTCAGAGGTGAGAGATTTTTTTTTTTTGTTCAATTCTCAGCCCATGAAAATAAGAACAACAAAATAAAACAAAATAAAACCTGAAGAATTTCTCTACAAATAGAGCAAGCAAGATGGAGATTAAGGAACCAATTTAAGTCTACCCAACTGTAATAGTTGAAACACTGTATCAATTTGAGCCTTTTACAAGTTTAATTGAGGAACTCATCAAGGGGCCAGGACTCTAGTGATAGATACTTTTCATCGATGCAGTGCTCATGGGGTAGCCAAAATAGCTTTACAGTCTCATACTCTATAACCCATATTCATCAGTTCTCAACTAATCCAGTGAAATACTAGTTTGGTTCTTCTTTTAACAACTGGGGCTAAGAAAGTGAAAGAAGTAATTTTGTAACCATCTTCCTGCTGTGCAAGAGGAGGTCATGGAGATGGTGTGAGTGCTACACCAATCCGAGGGGGTGGTCTCTTGATTACCACAGAAGGGAGGAAATGAGGCTTGCTCTTTCCTTTTCTGCTCCTGCTGCTTCTACTGTCCTCTGTCACCTGAGCTGTTGCCCCTCTGCCATGCTACTCTGTCTTGGAGCCAGTTGATGATGGGCTGAAAATTCCACAGTGTGTGAGCTAAATAAATCAGGTATTATGTCTCAGCAATGAGAGAAAAGTAACCAAGCTACTGCCTTACAAACGGCTAGACATCTCTAATAGGCTATGGTAACTAGCTTATAATTCATGTACTTGCTACAACAAGAATCTATTCTTTTAAAGGAATATAAAGCTCTTTATAAGATATCATCCATATCCATTACACAGTTAAGGAGTCAAAAAGCTGTATGAGAATGAACAGAAAGATCAAGCAACCCAAACAAATTACAAATGAAATCATGTAAGGTATAGTGTATAAACCAGACAAGGTACATAAAGAAGCTATTATAAAAGTATTTATAATGTAATGAAAAACATTTTAATTAGTGAAGATACTGAGAATGTCATGAAAAAAGAAATAAATAAGAAAAAGGAATACATCTTTTTGTAGTAGTTCAAATGATAATATCTGAAATAGAAAATTCCAACCTATTGCCTAAAAATTCTACTGTATTTGTTTTTTATTTACTCATTCACTTTTATCATGACTACTTCAAGATTTCTGATGTCCTGACAATTTATATTAAGAAGAAAAGTCACATAAAAATAGTGATGGGTGCAGGGGCTTTCACTGGATGAAGTTGTCAGAGACTTTTTTCTTTAAACAAGGCTTCTTCTATCAAAATAGTTCCTCTATGTACATGTCTTCAACCCTGTGTTTCTCTTCAATGTTTCTCAAGGAAATTCTTCAATAAATTACCTGTATTTTAAGTTTATATTTTTCTGTTGACTTCTTCTATACTACAATCTACTAAATTGACTAAATCAAAGCCACTCTTTCTATGACCACATGGAACTTAATTAAGCATAGATAATAAATATTTTATAGTTGTAATAACTGTAAGGTGTATATTATGGCAAAAAGACTAATAAAATCCACGAGTCTCACTCGAGCATCTCTTAACATTGACACTAACTGCCTCTAAGCAATATGTTACAGCCCAGCCCAGAATATCCAATCCTGACCTAGGGATGGGCAGAGAGCAAAAGCTTCTCAGCACAGATACAACTCTAATGAACCTTGACACAAAACCTATGGTTACACGAATAACTTAATATTTCTTTATGAAAGAAGAACTTGGTAAAGCAACCAAGATTGATCAAGGTACAAGGAAGTGGGAAGAATCTCATAAACTCAAAATGAAAGCTGGTGAATTAACTAATGGTCAGTTAAAGTGAGAACACCCAGCTGACCTGAGCCATCATGATTCTGGGTGGGAAAAACCCACCTGAGGACTGCAGTCAGTGGAATACAAGGAGAACTCCTGAAGGGGAACATTGTACGCTGTTGATTTTCCTGCTATGATTGGATTTCCTGATATAAACCCAGCTCATCTCATTGCTGGATCTTGGGCTCTCTCTGTCAGCCAGGAGGACTTCTGACTTCTCCCTGGGAGCTCTGGTACTTACTGTGAGAATTATTTCCTGGCTCCAGTGCACACTCTTTAACCCCCTGCATAGATCTTTCACCTCTCCTGTTCAAACTTTCTGGATTTCTCCACTGACATGAGGCCTTCCCTGGTGCAGATCTTTGACATGGATTTGCAGGAGATATTTCCATAGGCTTCAGGCCTTTCACTAGACATTGCAGGCCAGGCTTAAAGGACTTGTGCTGGATGTTTCAGTTGACATTTTGGGACATTGCAGTGGGATCTAGAGCCTTGTCTAGGGTGTAGACAGATCTCTTATACTCTTCAGCATTCAAGTTTTTGGGTGTATACTATAGAATAACCCTTGAATCATATAACCTGTATAAAATCCATAGCCTTGCCGGGCGTGGTGGCGCATGCCTGTAATCCCAGCACTCGGGAGGCTGAGGCAGGAGGATTGTTGTGAGTTCGAGACCAGCCTGAGCTACAAAGTGAGCTTAAGGCCAGACTGAACTGCATAGTGAGACCCTGTCTCAAAAAGACAAAAAAAAAAAAAAAAAACAAGAATAAAATCCATAGCCTTGCATACCCTGAATATAATGGAGACCTTCACAGACTTTGGGTGGCATGGCCTTTGATTGTATGCCCCACATCACTAGTCTAATCCTCTTATTAGCCATATAAATGCACTGCTGAAATGAAGAGCTTGAGCAGAAGACTATCTAAGACTCATGTTTTTCTCACACTAAAGCAAAGAGAGGTTTCCAATAGGAGCCCAGTCACCAAAGATCACCTGGGACCTGCAGACACGAACAGTCTTCATCTTCTTTAACCTCATGGAGAAAATTGACACACGTGGCTATTCTGCTCTCCAGAAGCCTAATTTTCCTTTGACTTCTGTGATGTTAAATTCCTTCATTCTCTCACAGTTATCTATATGTGCTTATTTCATTTCCTGCCATGTTCATTCTCTTGTTGCTTATCATAACACGTTAAATTCTTCCAGGTGTGTTTCTTACTTAAAACCTGCTTCTCAGGCAACCCCACGCACAATAGAGGCAGTGTTATCATCTACTTCATGATTGTCTCCCCCAACCCTTATTGCACATACACATATTCAACTCACGTGTCAACTCTGACTTCTTAGTATGGCCATGAGACTGCATGTGGACTCTCATGGCCATACTCATGTGTTTCAAAGTTACAAAACACAGCACAACATAACATGTCCAAATCTGATCACATCAGTTTCTCCTGAAATATTTTCAATTATTTCTAATTTGTTTTCCATATTAATTCTTAAAGTTAGTACATCATCATCTTTTGGGAAATGTGCATCCTAATAATTTTCAAGCCTGAATAGTTTTGTGTATGTCCTGGTAGTCAGTAGTACTACATTTCTCAAAGTAGCTACTGCAATGCTCCATTTAGCAGAATTTTCTCATTTTTCACTCCTAACATATGTGCTACAGAGTAATGCGAACACATATGTACCGTAAAGCACTCACTTGATAGTATTTAACATCATTCTGTCTCTCTGAAGATTATAACAAAAGGCCTTAATATGGCTTGCATAAGGTCTAGTGGTTGCAATGTCAGTGCTTCTACAAAAATACTTTCTCAAATGTACTATTTTCTTTCTTGCTACTCTGTGCATACTGATTACTGTCACAGTTTCCTTTTTCATGTCATACTCCATTACAAATTGTTTAGGTATACAATGGCTATACTGATTAGTGCAATAGTAGGAATGCTAGTATTTAGTATTTTTATAAACAGAAGTGCTGCTGCAGAGTGTTGAGTCTTGTTGACTGAATTTATCCTTCAGTTTTCAATATGAAAGTCAATACCTCTTAGAAAGTTTTTTACATTAGGACTGATTTTTTATTACATACCCTCCTAACATATTTATCTTTCAGTTGATAAAAAAGTACATGCAAGAGTGATTGTTTGATTAATGGCTGTCTATGTAACTAGACTATAGACTCCATTAGAACATGCAGCACATCTGGTTTCATTCACAATTTTATATCCAGAATTTAGCACAGTCCCTGTTATAAATGTGTTTTATATTTTTCAACTGAGTGGTTGAGTAAATGAAAAAATGCAACTTAATTGAGATGTCTTGGAATAAGACTAAGGTAGCAACAAGAAAGAGGCTAAGTAAGAGGGGAAAAAAACCCTAAGAGTTTATTTGCTTACTTATCACTATTGAAAGATGGCCAGCTGAATTAAAGTTAAAAATTCATTCTATAAATGACATCTGCTATGTAGGCTGAAGGTTTTCATATCTCTACTTTTTCAGTGTATAAAGTCAATCTCATATATGATTCAAATTTACTTGCTTATTGATTTACTGGCAAATCTTATAAAATATTCACTTATGATTACATGTAGGCATTATTCTAAATATCTGGGATGAGGGTAAGTAAGTCATGGAATCTGGCTTCATGTAGTTGAGTGCTATGGTTTGGGGTATGAATGTCCATGGAAGGTTTAGTGTTGAAAACTTTGTCCTTGGGTGGTGGAGCTGTTGGGAGATACTGGAAGTTTTAATGGGGAAGGACTATTAGGAGATCTGTCCATTACTGGAGAATGTGTTTTAAGGAGATTGCAGACCTGTGGCTCCTTCTCCCCTGCCCCCCCTATTTTTGTTTTCTGGCTAGCGGAGTGAGTGGTTTGTTCTACCATATACTCATCAGATATATATCACATTGTCATAGACCCAAAGCCATGGAGTCAACGGAAACTCCAATGTGTCCAAGTAAATCATTTGTCTTCTTTTTTCAAATTTTATTTTAAAAAGTAAAAACAAAAAAGCAAAAATAAATAGCAAAACCAAAGACAGAAAGGGGGTAACATACAATAATACATATGGTACAGAATTTTAAAACAAGTGTGGAAAACTAGAATTATGATTCTAATAATATGTATTTTTATCACCAAATCTATTGTTCAGATTAACAGACATAGGTATGCAAGATTGGTTACATAATTAAACATTAATACTTGATTTCAATAAACCTTAATTTTTATAGTCCTTTTGTCTTACTTTTGAATTTATTTTAAAGAGAGTATAATAATAAGACACTAGAAACAGTACACATTTAGAAGAACAGAACAAGATGAAAGGTGTTCAACCATGAGTTTTATAATGAATATTGATGTTCTCAATGTATTTTTTTCAGATTACAGATATTATCATATATAGCTATTCCCCTTCTGGGTATTTTTCCAAAAGAACTGAAAACATCATACCACAGTGATAGATGTGCACCCATGTTTATAGCAGCATAATTTGTCATAGCCAAATCTCAGAAAGAACTCAAATGCCCATCACCCAAGGAATGGATGAAAAAGATGTGATTTTTTTAGTCAATGGAGTATTACTCAGCTATAAAGGAAAACTTGAGGCCTTTATAGGTAAATGGATGTAACTGGAGGATATACTCATAAGTGAAATAAATCAGACCCACATATGTAAATATTATATTGTCTCCCTAGTGTAAGAACCTGAAAGAATAAATGAAATCTGGAAAGTATAATAGATACAGTAAAATGGAAAGAAACTGAACATAAGGAATAAATATGAAGATGAGGGGAGGAAAAAAAAGATAGGAAAAAAGGAAAGGGGAACATCATACAACTATGTATACAAGATGGCTCAGATGATTGTGATACTAATTTCCATCAGTTTATTTTTATATATATTTGGTCTCACTATATGGATCAGACTCAAAGTGATACTTTTGCTTTCAGCCTTCTAAGAGCTGGGATTATAGGCATGAGCCACCAGTCCCAGTTTCAATTGCAGTCTCAGCACACCCTTGAGGGGGGACCAGACATAACATGCTGGGGATCAAACCTCGGCTGCTGCATTCTGTCTAAGCAGGCGCTTTAGTTCACTGAGCTACCTGGCCAGCTCCCCAACAGTTTTTTGAAAGTAGCAGTTAATTTTTAAAACTTTTACTTTGACTAATGCCAAAGCCATTTGTCTTTGTAAGTGGATTATCTCAGGTATTTTCTTATAGAGTGGAAACTTATCAAAATAGTGAGTCTTAGAGGAAGATAGCCATAAACAAATTATATTGAGTTGTGATAATAGCTTATCAATTTAATGCCAGCAAAAAAATACCCGGTTCAGATTACCTGGAAGTTCTACACTCCCAGTATATACAAGAGAAGGGAGTGGACAGAAACTGAATTTATTAACTGCTGCATATAGGGTAGCAAAAAAAATATTAATATCATGATTGGTACATCATTATCTGTACAACAAGTTTGAAACTTCTCATATATCATTTAATGCCAAATAAGAATAATATTTCTGTATTTAGAAATCAGAATCAAGGTCAACTATCTGTCATTATAGAAAAGGTGAACAAAGCATAGGGAATTTCTTGGTAGGTCATTTGGCTTCTTTGCCATTGTTCCTATTCTGTGTTTGGCTGTATAAAAAAGTAGTTGGACAATTGTTGAAACCACATGCCACTAGAAAATAATACATTGTTAATTCAACTGTACCTCATCAACTATATGTTCTTACCAACTGTACAATTTCAGACTTGGCCAGGGCTTTCTATGTTATCCATTCTTGTTATGTGACATATGAATAATTGGAAGCTCCATTGACAAATCCAAGATCGACTAACTATGTAGAGCCGAAAAAATAAATATTCAACTTCTTCACTTGTCATTCTAAAGACAACACTTGATTTATGTGGGCAAAATAATAAATAAAAATAATAATTCATGTTTATTGAAATTTTACTGTGTCTCAGACATAGTGCTAAATGCTAAACATGCATCATCTCATGGAAATCTTTTTGAATAAGTGAGCCTCAGGCTACTATTATGGTCATTTGACATGTTTGGAGACCAAGATTTAAGATTATTAAAAACCTTTCCCCAAATCATCTATGTAGTAAAAGCAGAG
This sequence comes from Ctenomys sociabilis, assembly GCA_004027165.1. Lineage (NCBI taxonomy): Eukaryota > Metazoa > Chordata > Mammalia > Rodentia > Ctenomyidae > Ctenomys > Ctenomys sociabilis. The sequence goes on along the minus strand of PVKA01016179.1, from coordinate 31,165 downwards.
ACCCAAACATAAAAGTATCACATGTAAACCTGTCACTCTTGTGTAATATATGTGTAAACAAACCTATTGTTATCTGCATAGTGTTCTCAGACAAATCCAGCCTATAAATATGCCATCTTTTTTTTTTACCATTTCTTCAATCTTCACAATTTCATGCAGTACAAGGTGTGTGTGTGTGTGTGTGTATAATGAATCAGCCTGTGAAAACTATCCTGATCAATGTAGTGAAATGATCTTCCTCTGTCAAAACAAAAATGATAGGTACAGTCAGGATAAAAGCAACCAGGTTTGATTATAGTCTTTACCTCTGTGAGGCACACTTTTGAGCCCACAGGATTCCTATGAAATTATAGGTCTTCATGTTTCAGTGTTTCAATCTAATATGTTCTGTATTTTTACATTGGCAGCATGTCCTACATAAGATAGTTTCTGAATGGATGTACGTTTGACCAGTGGTTCCCAGAGAGTATTTCCACCTTCAATTATCCAGACAATATATACAAATCTTGGACCACAGATTGAAGTTGGCAAAGAATGTCACTTTTTTTTTCTGTAATGGCAACATAACTTTTCTTGTTCTTATTTATTGCTCCTTGTTTAAATCCAGTTGGAAAATATTTCTTAGTGAATCTGGATGAATTCAAAGCTTTTTAGTCTAGTCAGAGTTTTCCTTCTTCCAATTTATAAGAGACATTCAAGATACACTTTCTTGAGGGCATCAAGTAGCATCAAAGCATCAATAGAAGTAGAATATAGTGAGAAATAGAGACTATCATTTACATACTCAATCTGCTATCCTACTAAATTTGTATTCCCAACTCATTATTGCTGCATGTCTTCATCTGCTGAGAATTTTATGTTCTCAAATGGACATAAAAGATAGCCACAGTCACCTTCTCCTGATAATGTGAGTCTTGTCTAGTTCCCTTCCTCTTCCACCACCCTCAAACCACTCTAAGCAGTTGCTGGGGGATTGCTCATTCACAAAAACCCCTCTGAAAAAAAATTCACCTGCAGTTGTCTAAAGACCTTTATAGAGACATAACAGACAACAATTTTATCATGTGTCTCTCTTATAAGTTGAATTATGTCTCACACAAATTATGCATCCAAGACTAGTACCTGTAGATATTATCTTATTTAGAGGTACAGTCTAAAAGTATATTATCAAATTCAGATTTTCTCATTAGAACACAAAATAATTGGTGTCCTTATAAATGATATTGTGAAGAAACGGTCAAATGAAGACATAATAACCATGTGACAATGGAGGCAGATGTTGGGGGAATGCAGTTTCAAAGGCCAGGAACACTGTGAAGTGTTGGCTAGTACTAGATGCTAGGAAGCAAGAAGAAAATATTCTAGGTAGAGTTTCAGAGAGAGAGAATGAGAGAGAGAGAGAGAATGAACGCTTGGCCATGTTGACACCATGGTTTTGGCCTTCTAACCTCTAGAACATGAGAATGTATTTTAGTGTTCCAAATTGCTCAGTTTAGTACAAATCACTAGGAAAATACAGAGCTCACCATACCATAACAGAAGGTTGTTTACCTCATCTTCACAACTCCAGGAATTCACTGAGACAAAAGTGCAAATCTTTCTGTTTTGCTTCAATGCCCAAACCCACAAAAATTGCACTATGCACTTCAACCTGGTAATCATCCTATAGAAGAGGCACCAGAAAGACATGATACACATCCCTTTCCTGGGGCACAGAGCATGCTCTGATTTGCTTCCCTTTGGCTCTGGCTAAATTCCAATGTTAGGTGTTTATGTAGCATAGATAGGTTTATGTAAAGGTCATTATTAATTGATCAGTTGTTGTTCTGTACCATTATTTTTTGCAAAAATTTCATTCTTCTAGCTTTTCATGGTTCTAGTTTTTTTGTCTGATTTTAATTTTTAAAGAATGCAAAAATGATAAAAAATCATAAATGATGCAAAATTTATTAAACAAAATAATAGGAATTTTGCAATGTTTATTTTATTACATAACATTATCTTTAAATCAGTTGTTTAAGTTATTAGATATATGCCTGAAAAATTAGTTTAAAAAACTAAAATTAGTTTAAAAAATTAGTTTAAAAATGAAATGAAATAAAATAAGATCAATTTTTAAGTAGGATACAACTAGAGACTATATTGGTAAGTGAAATAGATCAGAACCTTGCATGCAAATATTGTATTATCTTGCTAGTGTGTAAACATGAAAGAGCATGAAATCAGAAACTGATAGATACTGTGAAAGGAAGAGAATCTATTCAATGGGAAGAGTGCTAGTTTAGTTAGTAAAAGCTGTTTATTATAATTTGAAAGTCTGTTCTATCATGTGCTTCAAATATGTTTCCTAAAACTCAAAGGCTGAGCTCTTATTTCTTCATTTTGTATCTCTTTATCATTCCACTTCTAAGGGGCATGGATCAGGCCAGCGAAGACAAAGAGAATCACAAAGAGAATAACTTGATTAATTTTATAAAATATTATTACTCTTTGAAATATTTGGGGGACACTTTTTGTGTTGCCCTACTTAGGGCTTGGTTGATTCCTAATATGTATGGTTCCGCCAGCCTTCTTTCCTTGTTGGTGGTATTGCGACTATCAATATAGTCAGTACTTCTTGAGTAGGGGAACTATGCTTGACTCAGTATGAGAATGTTACTGGAAATGAAATAACTTTGCTTTTTCTCTTATGAAGATAACCAAGAAAACTTAAGGGAAAGCTTGAATTTAGCAGTGACAGTTTAGACTATACTTTATCTTTCACAAGAGGAATTTGTGTATGTCCGTTCTACTTAGAACTTTAAGCTGGATAAAAAGTATCAAGGATTACCTGCTTCTTGTTACTGACCCATTTCTACAAATACCCTAGAGAAAAGCTATATATGTGAAAGAATTTGGGGGGGGGTACTGTGAAAGAAAATTTAGCTCAAATGAATATAACATCTCAAAGATTTGACCTCAAGCCACAAGTAGGATTTTAATTATGTGGCCTGCCAAACCATGTGGAGAAGTCTGTTTATGACTTATAATTTTGGCTTTTGGCTTTTGTGCCACACACATTGTTGCCATTCCAGAAAATTTAAGCTCTTTTGATGTTTCTTTTCTTCTCACCAAAAAATGGAGACACAGATACTGTGTTTGAGACTGTATTAAAGTTCAATTTTTATCAAGGAGAATATAGCGAGCTGAACAAACTCACCCTGAACCAGGGCTTGGTAGCACATACCTGTAATGTCAGCACTCTAAGAGGCCGAAGAATGAAGATCCCAAGGATGAACCAAGCTTGAACAACTTAGCAAATTAGACACTCACACACACACACACACACACACACACACACACACACACACACACAGAGGGAGAGAGAGAGAGAGAGAGAGAAGCATCCTTGAGCATTAGTGTTTATCTTTATGGCAGTGGTTGCAGAGTGCGTGTGTGTGTGTGTATGTGTGTGTGTGTGTGTGTGTGTGTGTGTGTGAAGGAAATTTCAATTTAAATTTCTTTACATATATCTGGAGAATCAGTATCCTTAAAAATACACACATGTATGTTGTGGGGCTTTGATACTTATTTCTTTTGACTTTCAAGACATGTTACATACTCTGTGGGCCTCAGATTCTTTTTCTATAAGATTCAAGAGTCAAGATAATTTAATTGGAATTTAGCTGGATTATTCTTTAAACTCTCTCAACAGTTCTGATATAACCTGGAAAAGCCATTTGGTCCAGACATCTTCCTTCTTCAGCTCACAGACACCTTTGTGGTACTCAGGTCATGCTTAGAAACTGCAACTGTTTGGGTCAGTCAAATAGCTCAGAGGATTAAAGCACCAGTAAGCAGGTGCAGAGGCCAGGGGTTCAATCTTCCAGCCTGCCGTGCCTGCCCCACCCCTGGGACATGCTGAGATATGATCCCAGTTCATAGAGGGTGTGAGCAGGTGGATTACTATGAGTCTGATCTAGTAGTAAGATCCTGAATACCCTGTACACACTTCTCTAAAAATACAAAAGGAGAAAGAAAGAAAGAGAGAAAGAAAGGAAGAAAGAAAGAAAGAAAGAAAGAAAGAAAGAAAGAAAGAAAGAAAGAAAGAAAGAAAGAAAGAAAGAAACTGCAACAGTCATGGACATTGTTTAGTAAATTTTTAGGAAACAAAACTGGAGCAGTTTTAGAAGAACAGGGGACTATGAGTTCTCTATTGCTATTCTGCCATGTCAAGACCGTGTATATGTTCTTAGTCTCTTCCACAATACTACAAAGTGATCATTGTCATTTCCAATTTGTAAACAATGAAAGCAAGGTAAAAATGACTGCCCAAATTCTAGTAGGAAAAACACAATTAAATGTATATTTCCTAGCTCAAGTCCATCTGTTTGTCAAACTTCAACTGACTTGCTTATTTGCTGATATCTGTGCATGAGAAAGAGTACCCTGTACTTTACACTTTCCAGATCCTGTCTGTTGAAAGTGTAACAGATTTGATATACTATTAAAGGTGTCACCTCTCAGACACTGCATTCTTTATTCACAGAATGGGGATAATTACTGCTGGCTCCCAGACACTTCACAAGAATAGTTTTGTATTTAGTCAGAAAATGAAGGATAGTTTTAGAAATCTTAGTACAGCTATTAATGCACAGAACAATTTTCAGCCAATTAGTAAGGTGGTCATTTTTCTATTCTCATTCAAATCTTCAATCATATCTTAATTGTATACTTTACATACACCTTTCCTATGAGCCCTGTACAGACTATCTTTTTTCTTTTATCTTATTCTTTGGGGAAAAAAGTAGATTCTATCATTTCTACTTTTATTTGAATTTCTCAGTGACGAAGATCTTCCAAAGTAATTTCTATTTCCCATAAAAATTGGTCAAATATATTTACTAAAGAGATACAGAAGTTAATGTGAAACATTTATCGAAACAATGTAATTTCCTTTATTTCTTTGAAATTGAGGCATAGTTCTACAAATAGACACTTCCAGTGCCCCCATTTACTACATTATATAGAAGGGAGTAATACTCAATAGTAAACACAAATTGTTAACAGCCATAACTCAGGTCAGTTGTAATTTCCATATCATAAGGTCAGAGCAGTATTATAAATATTAAATTATTAATATAATTATGCACAATTATATTAATTATGAATAATTCTATTCGATTTATGTTAAGCTTATTTTCCTATAGGTCTACAGCTTTGATTGTAGTTGGTACTTATAAAATCTATATAATAGTGATCAGCTCTGTATATCCTGTAAAATTTTCCCAACCTGTTATGGTAACATTCATGCTTGTTACAGATAACAAACAGCTCACATTGAGCCAATTTTAAGATCACTGTTCTGGCTTTTGTGACTGGCACAGAGTACAAGCATAGATCATAGTATCATAGTGGACCAATCAGAATACTATCTTGAATAATTATCAATAGTTATAAGAATGTGAACGCAGATTTTCCAGAAGCCATGCTCAGTACAGTGCAGAAGCCTGAAGATAATAATTACCTGCATGGGCTGCATAGGGAGGTGAAACAGAAGGGGAGAGAAGATTAAAACAATGGATCCTGAATTATTTAGTTCCTATTGATTTTCCTTTGTTAGGTCCATGCAATGTTATTCCAATAAATTCTTCTTTCCTCTTTTCTTTGGGTAATTCTAGTTGATTATCTGTCACTTACTACCAAGAATAAGCTTAGCAGTGTGGTATGACATTGCAGAATAAAGTAAGGCTATAAATTATAGGGAAAGATAGATAAGGAAATGAGAAAATGGAGTTTACATGGAGAAAAATGAAATAGCAACCATAGGCAAAAAGAAGATAAGCATGTAATAAAAATTGTTTAATGCAAATTTGTATTTATATGTATATGACTGAAAATATAAGACATTAAAGAAGTCATGGTAAGGAAAATAATTGGCATTCCTATCTGAATACTTCTGAATGTCATCTAGTTTCAACTTTAAATTAGCCTTAGAGAAGAAGGCTACTGCTCTTATTTCCATTTCACAGTTTAAAAGAAAAATGAAATTTATGTAGAATATCTGTTTTGCACAAGGCTGCATGGGGAAGAAGTTTGTTTCCCCCACCTGGATGTAGAGTGAGGAATAGATTCAAGTATTTATGACAAACCAAAGTTTTCATCAACACACCACACAGTCTACATAAAATGAATAAGAGAGGTGAATAATCAGTCACCGAATGAATTTATTTTGAAGGTATTGTGGATAGAATTTTGAAGCAAAAAATAAACATGGAGAGGAGATTTTAAACCATTTGACCTTGTTCTCTCCTGGTATGGTCCAGGAAACACTGACTCACACAGGCCAGTCAACCAGTCAACGTACCTCAGACCTAACAACCCTGTATTTGTGGTGGATTCATGCATCAGTGATCCCTCAAGTTTTCTGCCAATCTGATGATTCTCTGGTTCTTTTGATTTCACAGCAGGAGAATATGTTCTATCTTACACATACCCACAGCAACAGCAATGAAATTGTAAGAAGGGATACTTTTTAAATGCAAGTTTTGAATTTCACTTTTTAGTATTTGTATGAGCAGAATGCAAATGATGTCAACTCCATTATCTTCTGCACAGAATGCTCCTTTGTCAAGGCCAGATCAGGGATAGGAAATACGGAACTGTGCCCCAAGTACCTCAAGGGCAGCTGGCCACTGTTATTTCCAGATCCCAAGCACCTGCATTTCTCAAAAGCCGGTGCTGTTTTGAAAAGAGGCACTTGGAAGTCATCAATATACCGCTTGCTTACTGTGGATCTGAGAACCTTGAAATGTCAAGTTTTAGCTGGAGGCCAAGTTGAATTTGTGAGCCCTCACACTGATGGGTGATGAGATCATTTACATTGGATGATACCTCGGGTACGTGAGCAATTTAGTAAATGATGAGTACAGTGGGGATTACTGCAGTACATCTGCTGGACACTTTTATAAAATAGCTCTCTCATCTCACCTCCTAGGTGTGCAATCTTCAATCAGGAAATATATTTGAAGCAGGAAATCAGTTCTCCAGGGCTGTATCATCTGCTCCTATCTTCTTTGCAGAGTGTAATTTGGTCTACTGCCACCTCGCAAAGCACACAACCACAGAACAATGATTCATGGCTGGACAAGAATGCACTCTGCAGAATACCACCAAAGGTATGGCAGACCATTTATTGATTATTCAGAGGAAACTACAATTAACACTTTCCAAAGGGAAAAAAAAGAGAGAGGCAGAAAAATGGAAATTCTTTTTCTTTTTTTTTTTCCTTGACCCATAAAAGTCAGGCACTGAACTAAGTCCTGGGCATTCTGTCAACTGTAACATGAACATGTGAAGATATCACTGGGTTTTCACAGGAGCTGTCATAATAGGCAGTTTTAATGTGATAATTTCTATAGAATGTTAAAGAATGCTAAAAATATCAAAATGATTTACTTTATCCAAAATAACTGTATAACTCATTGTTAAGTTACATTGAAGTTGATCTTTAAATCAATTCGGTCACTATTGAGGGTAGTAAAATTGAATGCTTACAAAGAGAAATTTTCTTGTGGCGGATTAAAACCACAGTAAAAATGGCAATTCACACAGGACAGGAAACGGAGAAGCATCATCCACCATTTACGTGGATTTCATCCGTAAGACGTTTTGTCTACTTTATTATTCTGATTTGAGGGAATGAATGTTCACCTTCTGAAATAGGTCTTTAAGATGCAAAGCATCAGGACGACCGGAGCTTGGTAAGCTTTTCCATTTCAGAAGAGGTGAAGCCCGGTGCTGGGAAGCGACTTTATGTCATCAAAGTTACAAGGGTTACACACTTGTGTAACAGATCCAAATTAAAAGGTTGTATTCATGTTTTTAAAGTGTGAATGAAAACTCAAGATCATTTCTATCTGGTCTCAAGCGATCATCATCATTTCAGCTAAACTTTTTCCTCTTAGGAGAACAATTGCTCTCTAGCTTCTGAGCATCCATCAAGGAAAGTATGATCTTTCCCTTATCTGTGGAGTGTCCACTTAGTACTAGCATGAAACTTTTGATCTGATTTTCACAAAATCATGTTAGGGTTAAGATCTGGGGCAAGGGAAGGGGATAGCTTCCTTAATTACTGTGAAATTATTCATGGGAATTCAATCTCTAAAACAGCCTCTTGTATTCACATGTAAGATAAAATTAATGAATATGAATACTGAAAACTCAATGATTTCCAAACTGGTATCATAATACTAACAAGCCATGAAACACTCAAGGTTCTTGTACCTTTCCTTACATTGTGATTCCTACCTTCAGGTTCTCCATAGGATTTCTAGAGTTCCTGTTCTTACAACTGTACCTTAGGCTGGAAATAAAAAGAGAAGAGGGACACAAATAAGATGTTTGGAAACCCCATTGTATACTCTTGGATCTAATTGATTACCCCCATCTGCTAGGGAGGTTAAGGAATAGAGGGTTACTTTAGTTTTGGACAGTAACACGTTTTATTAACATTGTAATAGTTTAGATAGAGTTACAGTAATTGTTATAGTAGATTGTAAGATTCATTAAGGCTCGGAACTTTATTGATGGTGTAAGAAAATGAGAATAGTGAGATATATTAATCAAATAGTAACTTACATGGTAGATGACATGATAAGAGTAAAATTTAAAGGTTCAAATAATAATAATAAAAAAAAAACAGGGCCGACGGTATAGCTCAGCGGACTAAGCGCTTGCTTAGGTAAGCGCAGGGACCAGTGTTCGATCCTTGGTTCCCCAAGCCGCGCCGGCCCCGCCTTCAGGTGCGCTGAGCCGGCGATGCAATCCGGGCGTGGTGGTGCGCGCCTGTAATCCCAGCACATGGGAGGCAAAAAGCAGGAAGATCACTATGAATGTGGGCTGCATGCATAGTGAGACCCTGCACCAAAAAAATAGAAAAAAAAAAAAAAAACAAACAAACAGGCCTGAATTTTTTCTTTCAGTATTTCAGATAAAGAAATACAAAATTAGGGGCCAGGGAGATAGCTCAGAGGTCTAAACACCTGCTGTCAGCACAAGGATTTGGGCTTAATTTCCAGTACTTCATGCTGTTCAAGCCATGCCCACAGCCTGTTGAACCAGATACTGAGTTTGGTAGTGCATGCCTATAGCCCCAGCACTGGGGAGGCTGAAACTGATGGATCGCTAAGAGTTTGAGCTGCATACCAAATACATAATTTAAAAAAGTACAAAATTATATCCCCCAACAGAGAGGATCTGGAAAGTTAATATGGACAGCACCAATCTCTTCTTCATTCGCATATGTGCTTCAAGAGACGCAAAAACTGAGGAGAACTCAGAAATCTTTTAGAACAAGCACTGTTTTCCTGGGCATATAGGGCCCCAGGCAGGTTTAATGACTTGATTAAGAAAATGGTTACATCTGTAACCATGCCAGACTACTACCCCGATTGACTCCTTCCAGGATTTTCTGATTCACCTACAAACCTCATTGTTTTCAGTATTTGGTTGTTTAGCAGAAAAGGTGATAGATATTTCTACAAGTCTGCTAATAGATTTGTGCATGCAATTGAGTATTCTCTAAAATAAACTTTAAAATTCAAAAAGTGGTGGATATTTTTGGTTTTTCACTCTTTCCAGGAAAATTACTGTGGCTAAAATAGTTGTTCCTGGATCACTTGTTATCACAGTGTTGAAAATGGATTAGGAAAGACATTTTAACATCTTTGAAGTATGAATGTGATCAGACTCTAGATAAAATCAGAAAGTCTCACTTGCTAGATAGTTTTAAATTATAGCTATCCAATATTTCATTCAGTGATCATCTCACCTGGTATCTATAGTTTGTCAAGCATGCTATTAGACTAACATAATATATGCAACAATATATAATTGCTGTCAAGTCAGACAACAGAAATGCTCATGAATCCTGTGTTTTTTAGATAGGAAGGATTTTCTGTTGATGTATATCTCAAATTACCTCTTGTAGGAATTGTATTATAACATTACAAACAAAATGCTACATAGTGAGGGCCAGCCAGATAGCTCAGTGGATTAAAGTACCTGCAAGCAAGTGCAGGGGAAGGGGGTTTGATCCCTGGGCCTGCTGTGCCAGCCCTGCCTCTGCGGTGCACTGAGAAGGTGATTGAGATTGAGCTTGGTAGCACACACCTGTAATCCCAGTACTTGGAAGGCTATAAACAGGAGAATCACTGTGAACTCAGTCTATCAGTGAGACACTGAACATTATGTAGAACCTTCCCTAAAATAAGAAAAACAAAATCCTAAATAGTGAGTTCTTATTCACATTTTATATCTATAAGCTATGTACATTATTTCAGGATTTCATTACTATTTTGGTAAATTGTGCAATAACTATACTGGATATTTAAGAGTAAAAGTATGATGATCTGGCTTGGCTATAGGTAATACCGATTTAGAATTTGTTCTGCTAATGTCAAGATTATAGAACTAAACACATAATTGTTGAATTCCTATCTCTTGTTTTTTGAAATTGTGCATTATTTCTAATGTTTTCAATTATTTTTATTCTCTTTAAAATAAAAAATAAAATAAAAAAGTGCAATGAGATGAATTAATATCTAATTGCACAAGTACTAATTTCAAGCTATGCAGTGATTGAACGTTCTTTGAGTCTTTTTTTCAGAAAGAGATAGACAGAGAAAATGAAAGAGACGAGAGCTGCCATTTGCATTAGGTCATGATTAAACATTAATGATGGGATTATTGGGAAGTTAGAATAATACATGGAAAATACCTTTCAGAGAGATTAACTCATAGTAGATCCCTAACAAACAGTAAGAAATATTTTTAAAATCCTACTTTTTTTCTTTCTTTCTATAATTGTATTAAAGAAATAATACAAATGTAGTTTTGCCACTTTCTCTTATAATGAAACTATACACTTGTAATCTCACAATTTAAACCAAAAAGAAATTTGTAGAGATAGAAAGGTTGTAAATTAAAACAGAAAATTAGTGAAACAATGACAAAATATTGAACGAAACCCCATTTCCCTGTTTGTGCATGATGTTGTGAACTTCCCTTAGCTGTGCTTAGCTGTTTCTTCCATTCCCCTATTCTTTTTATTTCTTTGTTTTCTTTCTTCACATATTCTGTGATGAAAAGTATTGACTGCTTCTTTCAAAGACAAGCCATATAGGTCATTACTTCATTGGTACTTACAATAGGAAAAGGAAACCACGAATTTGGGCATTTTGTACATATTACACTTAAAATTTTTGCATCATCCACCAGGACTGAGTGAGTCTAACTGATTTTTTTTTAATGTGTTTGGTAAAGGATCTCACTATACTACTCAGACTCATAGCAACCCTCCTGTTTTCAGCCTCCCCAGTGCTTGGATTATAGGTGTGCACCACCATGCTGGGACTTTGCTCCACAGGTCTGAGGTGCGGCCCATGCAGCATGTGGTGCCAGGTGTCGAACCCCAGTGCTTGTCTAAACAGGCACTTAGTCCACTGAGCTATATTGTGGGCCCTTAACTGATCTTAATCTGGAAATCAAACTGCCTCTCATACCTCCTGATTTGCAGAAATGTTGTCTTAGGCATGGTTTGTGGCTTCATTGAAGTCTTCAGAACCAAATAAAATTTATTTCAGGTCAACAATTACCTGTTATCTTTGTCTCCTTAAAACTCTGTCTCAAGTCCTTGCTTGTCACTACAAAGTCTGAAAGTTAGACAGATATCTTAGAGCAAAAGTAATATCATTTTGAGGTCCCTTAAAAGGGACTGGAAAATGAATGCAGGACTGGAGAATCCGTGCTGAGCTTGCCCTGCTGTACTCTGCCTTCTGACCTCACGGAAAGCGTTCACCTTCCCCATTAGTAGCAAGTGAATAACAAAGGCTCATAGAGTTGCTAAAAGGAATATTTTGCCTTATTTCTGACAAATGCTTTAAAGGCTTTATAAAAGCAAGACAAGAGAATTGATTTGACTGACTTTACAATTGCTGTAGGACAAAAGTTCATTACTCCCAGTGCTGTACAGAGCTGCCATGTGTGGATATCCAATGATTTCACCTTATGAAGAGCCCAAAGCTTTTAAAACAGCTTTCAATCATGTGTACTTTTTAGTACAAAATCATTTTACATAATTAACAATTTTATTTCCCTTTAAGATTGACAGGGAAGATAAACCTTCTCATTTTGCTTTGTGGGCCAAGAGGGCCTTAGACTGAAACAAATTCAGCTTCAGTTCTGTTTGCCTTGGCACAGGTGTTCAAGTCTAGGTAGACATAGCTTGGAAAAATGGATGAATTATCTTTCTTTCTTTGTCTATGTGAATAAGCGGATAAAGGAAAATTAAAAAAAAAAAAAAACACAGACTATGTTGCCAAAAGAATGTTTTTATTGGAAGAAAAATGAGATGATGCTTCACTGGGTTAGGTAACTTTTATTTTGACTGAGTTTAGCCAGCAACTTCCCAAGGCTTTACTTGTACATTACCTAGCGTCTTTTTCACTCAGCCTAAAATAACTTAAAAGTTTTTACAAAGGGGGATGAGTATGGGACTGAGAAAGAAATCATCGTATTTAAATTCACTTTATATTTATGTATAATGAATTTAACCTTGAAGATTGTACTTTCCACACACAGATATTTCTTGGGTCTTTAAACTGAACTAAATTCATTCAAATGTTTGCAAGATAATAATGATATAATCTGACAAGCCAAGGGCTTGCATTTGATGCCGCAGGCTTTCTAAGTTAATGGAAAAGGGTCCCCTAGAGCCATTAACTTTGTCAAAATTCCTGCGGCCTTTTGAAGATCCTTTTTAGCAACCCTAGAATGAAGAAACTCACTTTCTCCAGGCCCATGGGGTTAACAATCTATTTAAGAAAGTGCCTCTAAATAATGTCTCTCTCATCATAATATTACAATCATGCATTAGAGGGTGATTTTTCTAATGATGCATTACTCAAAATTTGGTACTAGCCAGGAAATCAGCAAGGGAGATCATAAAATTTTATTTAAACATTTTTTAATTTAAAGGCTCCAGCACACTCTAATTTATTTATTATGTATGAGAAGGGGGAAATGACAATAACCTCAAAGGCTTCGAGAACTGCATGCGTGCTATTTTATTCACTGTGTTCAAAAAATACATCACCAGTGGGGCAAGCAAAAGATTTAGAAGCTCCAATTAAAAGCACTTGTAAGGCTCACAGGAGCAGAACTACTCAGCAGAGACCAAGGCAGAATGGATCTAAGATGAGAAAAGGAAAACCTGATGGTCTGCAGATACGGAAAAAAAAAAAAAACCTCAAGGAATATTATTTCTAGTCATTTTTAATAAATATATATATATAAATTAAGGATTGAATTGTTTATATATATAAATAATTGAAAATATATTATATGTAATATATATACATATATATGTGTATATAATATATATATATATATATATATATTTCAATTCTTAATTTCTGAATGAGTCTGAGGCACTGTCTTGCTCATTAACCAAGGGTTTTATTGAGGGTCAGGCATGGGTGTGTACCCCAGCCCAGAGCTGTGTTACTTTTACCCGTGTATCTCTGATGAAGCCCAGTCACGCCTCCACTAAGTGCTTTTGCCCATTATGTCTCTGTGATGGTTAACCATGTGATGGTGATAAACTATGCAAAGCTATTATTTCAATGCCTGACACAGTATTGTTAATTCCTCGATAAATGTTAGTTATTATTTTAACATTCAGTGTTGTTAAGTATAAATTATAATTAGTAATAATATGATTATTAGATTAAACTTCAATTTAACTTTACTTCAGAGTCACTTCTGATTAGTAAACATTCTTTTTTAATACCTACCTGCAAAATTTATTTTATTTTATTTTTTTAAGTACTTATTTGCATTTTAACTTGAGTGAAGAAATAGAAGCAAAAACAAAGAAAAAAAAATGACTTAAACAGGGTAACTAACATACAATGATACATATGTTACAGATTTTCAAAACATGGATGGCTAATTTATATATATATAAATTAATATATATATATGTATATACATATATATATATGTATATACATATATATATATATATATAACAATCCAACACAGATCAGCGGTCTACAATAGAAGCGGGTTATCCACAGAAGTTGTTGACTTGAGCCATTCATAGCTCATTATATAAATATGGCTTTAAACGGGCTTATGATATTGAGTTACCTCAAAACTTCAGTATGAAAATGTACTTCACGCTAAAATCACCTGGCTCCATCTAATAGGAATGTATTTCATCTGCATGATCAGATCAGTTACCTCCATTTCTGCACTCAGCTTCTAGAGCGTATATATACTCTGCATCCTTTGTTGGGTGCAATTGAGCTTCTTCAGCTTGAAGTGTGACCCAGTTAGCTTCACACCCAGCCTAAAAGGCCTGCTTTGAGATGCCTTTGAAGTCTGGCATACATTTGCAAAAGGATCCATTCCTTGAGGAATGGTTAAAATTAGTGATTGCAGAGACAGGACTCAATTATTTAAATCTGCTTAGAGACATTTCTGGTAAACCACAGAATGCACATTCACAGTGCTAAACATTTGTGAGTTCATCTTTAAACTCTGGAACTTCTACAGTTTGAAATTTTTCTTTATTAAAAATAAATTTTGGCCACGGGTGAGGTAGCTCAGTGAACTAAAACGCCTGCTTAATACAAGCTTAGGCAAACTCAGGTACTTTGGTTTGATCTGCGGCATCACATGTCATACCAGCCCAGACTCCAGGGAGAGCTGAGCTGGCCGGAGTCCAGGTGTAGTGGCTCACTCCTGTAATTCCACCGCTGGAGAGGCTGAAAGCAGGAGGATCAGCATGAGTCCAACCTGCGCAGTGAGACGTTAATAACCAAATGCATAAAAATAAAATAAATTTTGAGCTGGGGTGACAGTTTGACAGCCTAAACGTCTGCCTGGCAAGTGCAAGGACTCAGATTCAATCTCTGGTACCGCATTCCATGCCTGTGCAGGCCACTGAAACTGGGCATAGTGGTACATGCCTGTAATCCCAGTCCTGGGGAGGCTGAGACGGGAGAATCACTGAGAGTCCAAGCTGCATAGTGAGATCTTGTACCAAATAAATAAAGACAAGATAAAAAATGAAAATGAAATAAATTCTTCCTTTTCACTGAATTAGAAGTTTTTACTTCTGCATTTGTTGGTAGAAATTACATGGGCTCTTAAGACAATGCAAGCAGTGAGCCAGCGCTCAAAAACATTGCACATTTAGGGTAGATTCAAAGAGGAAGAAACGGAAGGAAATCTCAGTGGAAACTTAAGCAGTCATGGTTTGCTTATTAGACATTGAAATGTGTGTCTCTGAGCATAAGGTTCTTAATATACGGAACCATAAAAACAAATTATTGGAAAAGAACAAGCCTATCATCATGGAATCTGCTTAAAATATACCAAAGCTAAAGCTTAGTGTTCTCTTTGGATGTATATACATGATAGAATAAAGTTTTTCTGGGAAACTAGGATATGGAAATATCAATTATTCTTTGGAGAGTCACTCTTTAAAAAATCAATATATAATGGAAGGGAGAGGTATCATGCAAGTTGAGCAATGATGTAGAAACACTGGTTGTAATCTGATTTACTATATGAACTTCTATACCTGGAGAGTCAATTAGTAGCACTTAGTCAACATTAGAGAAGAAAGAGGGTAAGAAAATAGGAGGAAACCTTAGCTGTACCCATCCCACCTTTTATAACAGATTTTCTGTATTTCATTCTTACCAGTGAAAAGGATTTTATAAATGGAGTACATGTATTTAGTTATCATCAGCTAGTGCCATTGACTGTGTTATGGGTGAACGGGAAGAAGCAAGAAGTGACAGGAAGCTGAAGGGCTGTTTGAGGACTCAGGTGCAGCCAACTGTGTGTACCTGTGTCACCAGAAAGTCAATTGAGTGACCCTCAATGATGGGACAAGGGAGGTGTCTGGGAAGTATGCAAAAGTGACAGTAAACAGAAGAGTGCATTTTGGACACACAACAGTCTTGGGGCTGTCTAATTATTAATCCTCATAAGCATCTGCAGTACTATAAATTTTCTTTCTTACTATGCCTTTCTACCTTACTTTAAATCTAGAGATAAACTAAACTAAACTGCTGCAGTAAAGCAGTTAGGAATAAGGAATGGAGAGCAGTGGAGAGCAGAGAGCAATAAAAGCCATTTTGTGTCTATCTGTTTCCTTTTCACACAGAAAGAAAGATGAAGTTTTAATCATTACATAAGTCTAAGCACTTCAATTACAGAAGTGAGAGCAACCTAAAAGACCCAGAGAATTTATTATTCCAAGGTAGCCAAAGAAGACTAAATGTTAGGTGGAATGTTCCTCAGGTCCACAGGACAAAACACTGAAAAAATAAATTTAAAGATATAGTGGAAGGCTTTCTATTTCACATAATGCCCATAAAAAGTAAGAGTTCACTGAAAGAATGAACACTAATGAAGGGAGATAGGAACTTATTCACAAGCTATATTGTTAGAGTTTTCCTTGTACACAGCTGACATTTTCACTAGATTGCCATTAATACAAGTCAACTTTACTGGTCTAGGTTTTTTTTTTTTTATGTTTGGTGCTGCTGCTGCTACTGTTCACTGGTCTTCTATACTGTCCTGCTTATCTGCAGGAAGCTACTACTTTTCTGTAATTTTTATACCCTTCTTTAATTGCTGGCTCTAAGCGACATATGAAGGTCTTTTGTTCATCAGCACAGAGCATTCACTTTGAGCAGAGCTCTTTGGATGGAGCACTTCAGTGCTCAAGTTATATTTCAATTAAATTTGTGCTTCTAACAAGAATAGCTCAGCAAACATTATTAGGGAATAAGAATAACTGAATAAAAATGTTAGTTTTTAGTTATTAGTTTTTCAAAAATGTGCATATTTTGTGTGATGATGTATCATTCAACTACCTCTTAAAAGACACTCTCTGAAACTCCTATCCAACATTTAAAATTTTTTAATGTATTTAGTACAGGGTCTGCTGAGTCTCATTACACAGACTGACTCTTTATGATCCTCCTGTTTCAGCTTCCCAAGTGCTGGGATTACAGGCATGTGCCAACACGCCCAGTCTCAGTCACCTTCTCAGTTGACCCCAGAGATGGGGTCGAAAGGGCACACTAGGGATTGAACTTGGAACTCTGTGCTTTGCTTAAGCAGGAGCTTTTATCTGCTGGGATGTGACTGGCCCTTCCTATTCAACATTTAAAAATAACTCTTGTTCATATTATAAAAGCCTACAAATAGGTAATAACTTTGATACATGACTTCAGAAAGTCTTTGCAAGACCCAACCCAAACCCAGGCCCGGTGAGTGTATGGGAGAGCTTCCACGCTCCCCTGGACCTCTCCAGATCCATCCCAGACTTGTCACGTGAATGAAACCTTCCTCCACACTCTCTGGACCCCTCTAATCTTCCAAACCCAGCCCAGGCCTGGCATTCGGGCCATGCATAGAATGAAATTCTAACTAAGTCCCTGCAGAGAGACAAGGGGCCAGAACCACCCAGATAATGCAGGAGCAGAACATCTTGCCTGAGGGGCAAACAGGTTCACTTCCAAGGGCTACAGCAGAAAGGACCTGAGCACAGCAGCCAGACCCAAGCCAGGCACAACTGGATGAATTTAAACTTCATAGATCTTCATCTGAATATCAGTAGATGCTAAAGTTATAACTGCACCAAAGCTCTACACTAAAGTTCAGAGGACAGTGCTATACAAAATGACAAAGAGAAGGAGCAAGACACAATCTCAGGTCTCAACCCAGAACAAGTGAAGAGGACACTAGCACAGAAGAAATTGGGAATCACATAGCTGAAATGTCTGAAGCAATAGCATCTGAAGTAAAGAAACAACAGCAGAAAGATATACAGAAAGTCTTTGAAATTGCCAGCTTAAGGGCCTGGGGAGATAGCTCAGTAGAATAAGCATGTTCTTGGCAAGTGCAAAGACCTGAGTTCAATCCCTGTTCAACAAAAAAAAAAGAAAAAAGAAAAAAGAAGAAAAAGAAACTATGAGCCTAAATTAATAACATGATTTAATGGGAAAAAGGGACATATTTTCATGGAAATTTAAGCCATGTTATAAAGATGGAAAATTCTGTTGCCTATTTTCAAATAATTTTATTGAGAAACAAAGAGTAACAAGACATTTTCAAAACTTTAGGACAGTTACAATAATTAATACATTGCACATTGTTGTCTTAGTGATTATTCATTATATAAGAAACAGACATGATATCCTGTCCAGAAACACTATTAGAACAAATCTTTTTATTCATTGAATTAAGAGAACGCAGTTGTATATCTATCCTAACTATTTTGAATATACAGGTACAAAATGGTCATTTATTTTCATCCCCTTTTTTGTTTAGTTTTGTCATAGAAGGGTATTCCATTCTTATTTAAATATTTTAGGTGCATGAATTCAGCAAAATATTCCAGTATAGTCCAGTAACAGTAGTGAGTTATCTGTAAGACTGGCAATGTCAGAACTGGTTGACTTGATCCTTTTACAGCTCAACATATTAATATGGCTTTACTTTTCATAACTCATTTTTATATTTTTCTATTGGATGGTTAAGACCAAGATAAAGCAAGACCTACATAATAAGCAATGCAGCTTTTGTATCTGATAAAGTCAGTCAAGGCCCCTCAGAACTTACCCTGAAACCCTGTACCGTAGTTTGTAGATCCTTTTTCAGTTTCAGCCATGTAGATGGGTCACGGCCATTGCTTGACCAATTTGCTTTCTGTGAAAGCCTGAGAGAATTTTTTCTCTCCATGTCACTCTCTCTATGTTGCCTACTTTTGAACATTTGTCTGACTTAAACAGCTATCTGTCTGAGAATTACCATTGTTTCTTCTGTTAAAATGCAATTTTTTAAGATTTATATTTTAGTAGAATATTCTAGAATTATCCTCATCACTCATGCTGCAAAAGTTGGTCATCTAACTATTTCCTTTCTGTTCTCTCTTGAAATAAGTGTAACTGACACTGGATTCTGTGGTTTTATGTCATAAACAACAATGTATTTATCCTACTGTGTTGACTCATCTGGAATAGTATTTGAGGCTCATTAGTTCAAGTTCCCATTATTTTTCATGTGGATTATGGCAATTGTTTATCATGTCTGCCTTCATCTTCTATTCATACTCGTTTTTTTAGTTTGTTTTCTGCTATAACATAATACTGTGGGGCAGAACTTTATTTTTCACCTTTAGAAGACTGGAAAACCCAAGATCCAGGCACCAGCATCTTTGGGGTCTGATGGATATCTACATCAGGTTCATGGCAACATTATGCCTTCTATCTCTAGCCTCACATGTTGAAAGGTACAAGAGTTCCCTGAGTTGTTGGCAGGGCTAGTCACCTAATCATATTAGTGAGCCAACCATCACCCCAAAGGCTCCATCTCATAAAGCCATCACCTTTAGGATTAGGATATCAGTATGCGTAGTGGAACACAAGCATTCAAACCATAGTACCTACTTACAGACATATTTTCCACTGAAGTTACAGTTATCCTGCTAAATCTCAAAGTTTCAGATATGAAAATACTATTCTCCCTTGTATATCCTTTCTCAATGGTTCATCATTTTCTATGAGACTAAGTCCACATTCCTTGGGTTATCAGAGTCCAACGTGAGAAAATCCTTCTCACTGGTTTCATCTCCTACCATGATCTGTCATTCACTGTCGGCTTCTATGCTGTTTCATTTATTTGGAGTTATTTCCCTACTCTCCTCATCTCTCCTTCTTATATTGTGTTTCTCTGTTTTAACAAGGTTAGTTTGGAACACCGATTTTCTCATCTTTTGACTTTCTTAAATGTTTAAATTATCAAAGCAAACTTTTCATGCATTATTCAAATATAATCACAGTAACCACCACCAAACATCACAGAAGATAGTTTAATAAAAGAGGTGTTAAGTGAACAAATGAGTGAATACTTGAGTGACTAAAGGGCGTGTAAAATTTATTTCTCTAGAAAGCCAGTCCACTACACTATGTCCTGCTGGAATACTTACAAAAACATCATAGAAAACAAACACCTAGGCTCTTTCATTAATAAACCAAAGTTTTGTACAGCTTATATAAATCATAGGAATTTGAAATGTCTCAGCTTTTAGACAGTAGCTAGGTTTTTAAAATAACTGTTGGGCTGTTGTAGAGATTTGTACTTTGATACTAACGGGGAGGTTACATTTGCTATTCTTCTCTCAACTCTGTGATAGGAAAATGCTAGAAAAGAAAAATGTGTATAGTTGGCATTTTCTAGATAAGGAAAAAAATACCTCTTAAATGCTTGCATAATGAATTTATCACTGTCTAGGTGGCTCCCAAATGATTAGAGGGATAATAGAGAAAATCCTTTTTTAACAGAAGTCAAAGTACCTCAAAGGTCTGGGTGGTCTAAAAGACTTTTTAAAAATATATATTGTACTAACAAGCCTCTTGAGTAATCAGAGGTTAGTTGTTGCCTTTGTCCTGCTAGGTCAAGCTGCAGAATTAAGTTGTGCACACAAATTTTACTGTCCTAAGAGGTTACAGGAATTCACGACTATGGACTGGGGGAGTTTAAGACCGTGTGTCTGGCCTTTTCAGAAAACTATCCAACAGCTCAAATGATTGACACATTTGTCTTTACCTATGAGAATACTATATTCTCTCCTTCTTCTAGTCATAGAAAACTAGATTTAATGTTTGTGCTAGCTTCTCTCACTATGACAACATAACTGAGAAAGGCAACTTAATGAAGCAAAGATCTATTTCAGCTCATGGTTCTAGAGGTTTCAGCCCATGGTCCCTGGGCTGATAGCTTTTGTCCCTTTGGTGAAACAATTCCCTGTTGTGGTAGTACAGGGTAGATAAAGTTGTCTAGATTACGGTGGTCAGGATACAGAAAGAGAGGAAGGACCTAGGGCCCCAATATGCTCTTTATAACTACACCTCCAATAATATACTTCTTCTAACTAGGGCTTGCCTCCCAAAGCTTCTAACAGTGCCAACATCTGGGGAGCAGGTTTTCAATGCATGAGGCTCTGAGAGACATTTCAGATCCAAACTATAATAGCATTCATTAAACCAAAGTTCTTCAAGCAGAGGCTACTTAAAAATATACTATTACAAATTATTGCAGATGTATTTGTACATAAGCAGAAAGAAGTATTTACATTTGCTCTTCATCCTTGTAAGTTACTCATCTAGATCAGAAGTCAGGAGGTCACCATGTTTTTGCATTGCCCACTAGGATGGACATGGCTGAAGATGGAAATTATGCCAGGCATTGGGCCACAGCTTGTTTGGAGTCACAGTGTTTCTTAAGATTTTTTTAATGTAATATGTGGTTCAATAATAATAACAGTAATAAACCAGTGAGTACATCAGGTCTCAGCCAGCAAGAATAACTTAATTGTCCTGGTTCAGAAATAATCTAAGCTTGCTTCATTTACGTTGCTTCTTCTGGGCAGAAAAGGAATTAAAAATACTCCATTCTAAACTGACTTGTTATAAGTAGGCATGTCTTATTAGCTCAATTGCTTTACCTATTTTAGGCAATGAAAGTTTAGAAAAATAAAAAATAACAATGCAAAGCAGCATCTGCTAATGAACATGTGAATTTAAGCAATTCTTTTATTCAAAAGCATACATTTCAAACATAATTGTTTCTTATTTTCAAGTAAGGCTCATTTCTCCTATGCTTCATATATGATCATATCACCAATATTTGTTAAGAAAATTCATTTGCAGTTGAAGCCTGATAGTAGCCTACATTCTGGTTTTGCTTACATCTTCTGTTGACTAGCCTAGGACAACCACTTAAACACCTTTTCTCTCTTTAAGTAATTTGGGAAGTAAAGGAATCACCAAATCATTTAATAGCATCATGGAAGAAAACCTTCATTTCACTTCCAACTCAAGAGGGCCATTCTGTATTATGGTTTACGTGGGGTCCGATTTTACCTAGGTGTCCAGAATATCATCAAGAGCTCAAAAAATAGCACATTGGAAAAGACTTAGCCTCACTCCAAACCTCCAGCACTAATCCCAGTGCCACTGTCAATGTCTTCATAACACCACAGTGCTCCATACAAACTTTAAAGAAGGATTTCTGGTTTATAAATCACATGGGTCTGATCTTTCATGGATATCTGAAACTCTCTTAGGCAATTTACATTTGGAGCTCATTAAACTTATGCTTCTCTACTATAGAGTACTAATTTTGTGTTGTGCAAATCAAAGCTCTCTGACTTGAAACCCACACGCCACAGTTTGTCAAGTAGTGTCTTAACAGCTGATGCTACATTTTTTAAGCAATATTATTGGAAGCTACAAAGAACTGAGCCTGGGAGGCTGGTGTCACTGGCTGGCCCCCTCAATATCACAGATGCCGGTTCTATCAGACCTTTATCTAATAAAAGCATTTCCTCTCCCACAGACCCGGTAAGACTGAATTTGAAATCAATTATATAACCAACTTCTTTGGTTGATTATAGATATCATTTGAGATTTAGAGCTTATTGTACATTAGCACAGAACACAGTAAAAACTGATTTTAAAAGCATTCATGTGACTGTAGTTTAATTGCAAAGCATTCGATTTCTGATTGAAAAAAATTGCCAGTGTGACTTAAAACAGCTTAATGGAACACCTCATTTAAAAATTAACTCTTAAAAGTTTAAGTAACCCCCTGATTTTCTAAAAACACTTGTTATTTATTTTGTTTTTATTGTACCTTTGCAATGCCACAAAGCCTAATCTTTGCCCATCACTCCAACTT
Source organism: Ctenomys sociabilis (assembly GCA_004027165.1). Lineage (NCBI taxonomy): Eukaryota > Metazoa > Chordata > Mammalia > Rodentia > Ctenomyidae > Ctenomys > Ctenomys sociabilis. The sequence goes on along the minus strand of PVKA01016179.1, from coordinate 8,353 downwards.
CTTTTTTCTTCACACTAAAAATAAGATCTTTATCTCTATATTAGAAATAGTGAGATACCTATCTCTCTTGGCCTGGCTCTTTCATCTTCCTAGAGGAAAAGCAACCACACAATTACACATAGCCATAAATTAACTTGACAAGTAGCACACTGGAGCTGCCACCCCAGTCTGAGCTGTTTAAATTGTTCCTGAGTCTGGAGTCTCTTCTTGAGGAAGCAGCATTACATGCCCCAGTGGAAACAGTCTTATTTTTATTTTCAGACCTACCAACAATACATTCTGTGTAGCAGGTTCAGCAGTTACATACTTGCCTTTCTCGATGGACTCCTTATGCAAAAGCCATCTCCCAAGCACCTTCCTATAAACATATCCTCAGCAAGGAGGCTGAGTTCATCAGAAGCCCATTCATCATCTGCTGCAGAAGATCTCGGCTACTCAGCCCTTTGAGCTGACAAACTCCATAGGCTTATACATTGGCAAAGCCCCCACCCTTTCTCCCAAGTCCTTACACTGTCCTTGCAATGTGAATATTATTCTAACTCTGTTTTGATAGCCACAGGTGTTACCTAGGGGTCATCTTGTAAGTTCAGTGGTGACCTAGTTCACCTGGGGGAAAGTGAGAACCTGAAAATCTTTGAATACACTTCAAGTTGGGTTATGCTATGGTTTGCTTGCTTGCTTACAAAAAGTACAACGTGCAACATATTCACATTTGGCACACAATAATAATTGTAATTTAAAATGTCACACACACAACAGTATAGATTTTAGGATCAACAAAAGTAGATGATTATGCTTATGCTATGTTCAGAAATGTCAGTTTATGTTTCTTTAACCTGCTTTTAAGACCTCGTAAACTAGCATCTCCTTGGTGTTCATTTCGGTCAGTAAAAATCCTAAAGTGAGGGAAGTCAGAAAAGAAGCTGCTCCGTGATACCTTGAAGGATTTACTTCTGTTTCTCTTTCTTCCTGTCTCCTTATTCTTTTGTTCAATACCCACTCATAGGAGATATATTAATTCATCAGCATTTTTACTTATTTTTCTCCTTCTGTCTGCTGTGTAGCTGTCAACTCTGCAACCAGTTTTTTAAATTTCCAATGCATCCCAGTCACTGTGATACATATAAAATATTAAAGGTGTTGGCAAACATCCTAAGCAATAAAGTTCTATACAATGGAAGTGTATGGTGTATGATAAATATCTCACTCCACACCTCATGATTATGAAATAGTATAGAAATAACATGCAGAGTAGTTTGAAATTCTGTGTGGCATGTTTTACTTCAATGGGTCTTCAAGTCCTGGGGAACCTTGGTTCCATCCTGATACTGAAAATGATTGAGTAGCTCATTGCTGTCTTTTGTGCTCAGTTTGAGATTGTCTGCCATATCATACTATTCCTGATTCTCTTGTATGATTCACTTGGCTTCTGTTTATATCTGAGGTGAGAAAGTTTATTTCAACTTTATTTCTGACATTGGTATCAAACCCTTGGTTATTATCTTCAATTTTAGGTCTCAAACTAAATAAACCTGTTCAAATTCAAACTTCAGCTATCATTTAGGTTTTTTTTTTTTTGAGAAGGAAATTATACCTTAAAAAGAAATAAAGCAGCAACAAAGCCAAGAAATAGTTTTTATGCAGTGTCTCCATTTGCTTTATTGGATATAGGCCACAGAGCACAGGGTTTATGTGGACACCAGCTTAGCCAGAAGTGCACAGGTCAGGCTTAGGTGTGGGTGGTCAGTCCAGCTCAGGTCAGGGTGTCTTACCTTGTTTGCCCTCAATTTCCTGTTACTTCAGTTCCTGACGCCTTCTCTCCCTTTCCTTTCCTATATCAAAAAACAAAAATGATCAATACCAGTCCTTTGTACTTGACAGAGATTTGATCAGTGACCTTTTATCTGAACTTATTCTTATTAAAGTCTACATTCCAAACATTTGCATTTCTTTTTGAGTCTCTTGTCTTTGATTATAGACCACAGCCTGCCTCACACCTTTAATGTGTTAGAGAAATTTCAAGCATCAGCAGATTTATTCTGTTCCTCACTTGGGGACCATGCATCAGAATCTTTGAAATCACTAACAGTTGGCTCTGCAGAAACAGCTGATTTTTACTTATAGGGTTTCCTAGAAGGTGATACATGAAACAGAGTAGTTGATCCATGAACTTTCTCATCTGGTATCCTCAGAAACCCTCAAAGTATGGTGTGCTGGGGTTGAGGCCATTGCAAAACAGAAGAAACCCTTTAGTACAGCAGCTGAAAAGCCTGAGCTTCTGTGTCACTTGGAAGAGGTTTCCATTTCTGATCCCTCACTGGATATTTGCTGATGTGAATCAGCAGGTTTGCAGGATACAGCCCCGCCTTCTTACTTCACATGGAGGAGTCAAGCCCTCTCCCTCCCTGATCTTATGTTTTTTAATTCTATCTCTTTCTCTTGGACTCATTCCTTTGGTGAAAAGAGCATATTAACTGCAGTTCTAAAATACATCCATATCCATTATCTATAATTTCTACCTGTTTTAAAAATGCTTCCAACAATGAGAAGCTTGATTATAACATTGACTGATCATAACAATATCATTTAAAGTAATAATTATTATTTTAGTTACTCTTTACAAAATTATAGGCCAGCCATTCCACTAAGTAGTTAATACGCATTATTTCTGTCTCACAGGTAATTATATGAATTAAATATTATACTTAAAGTCCTTTAGCTTAGTATTGGGCTGGTACTGATGGTAAAAATGTCAGTTCATTAGTTATCAGCAGAGTCACCATTATAAAGTTTAGAATTGCACTTATCACTTTTTTGGGCTTTATACCATCCTCCACGGTTACTGTATTTTAGAGGTGAGGGTACTATGTCACTCTGACACTCTTCAAAGAACTGAGCTTAGAAATGAACCCATAAATTTTGAACTCGGAACCTATGTTTTCCTAAGTGTGATAGTTAAAATTATGTTTTGTAAGATTATGATACCTTGTTTTTACACTGAAATTAAATATCTGTGTATATCACTTTTTAAATTCTTACCTTAATAGTAATAAGTTTGAAAAGATAAAATTCTCTTGAGATACATACTAATTTTATTCTAATTTCTACAGTAATTAAGTTCAGTTTAGTCAGAGGTCATTTTGTACTAGCTTTGCTAGAAATTTTTCTATTAGCATAATGCAGTGTTAAGTTTATTGTTATGCGGTCTTCTTTTCTTCTAGTTAGTCCTTTGCCTTTGTTCTCTTTCTAAGAAAAGAAAACAATAAAGGTAATGCTGCAAATTCTTTAAAGGAAGCAATTAGAAAGCCGGGTGTGGTGGTGCACATCTGTATTCCCAGCACTCATGAGGCTGAAGCAGAAGACCAGCTGGAATTATGCAGCAAGACCTGTCTCAAAGACAACAACAAAAAACCAATTAGAGCAGAAAACGACTTCAAGCCTGCAGATGTTTTCATGGCAGAATGTTGATGTGTAGAGAGCAGGTTACAAAGTGCTAAATAAGCTGATCCAGAGAAGAGAGGTGGCCACAGATCAAAGAGGAGTGGATGGGAGGAATCTCTAAATGCAAAGGAAGGTGAACCCCTTGGGAGCCATGGAGGACAACTCAGCTGCTATGGGCTGCACTGCTGCTTGTAGCCCTCTAAATGCTTGAAGGAGCTGTGAGAAGAGAATAGAATCCCGTTTAGACCATGTGCCTTTAAATATGGCACATACAAAATGGAAACCAATTCATAATGTGGATGTATGTTGGTGAGTTTTGAAAGCAGTGTATGTTTCTAACCATTTGTATAGCCAGCTCTCTTGTTGCTAGGACAAAATGCCCAATTTCTCTAACTTAAGAGAGATTTCATTTGGGTCATGTTTTTGTAGTAATCATTCTAAGGCATTATGGTAGAAACATTACGGCAGAAGAGAATGATCAGGAAGCAGAGCAGGGGAACAGTGTCAAGGGGGAAGGGATACAGCATAAGATACAGGCTCCAGGGTCATCCTGCCCAGACATGCTCAGAAGTGTGTTTCCCCAATTTCCCTGTACAACATAAAATCAATCAAGTTGAAGCTCTATCCTAACTGCCATAGTATTATAGACTTAAAAACAAAACAGAAAGGGCTGACCAGATAGCTCAGTGGACTAAAATGCCTGCTTAGGCAGAGTGCAGCACCCAGGGTTTGATCCAAGCTCGTGGGAGGCTGAAAACAGGAAAATCACTACAAGTCCGATATATGTGTGAGACGCTGTAGACTCTGTACTAAATACCTAAAATCAAAAACAAAACCACAATATATTCTGTAGCATGGATGGAAAACCATTTAGAAATGACAATTTTAAATTAACCATATTTTGTTCACCATATGTAAGGCAATTATAGCATCTTTATAGTTTAAAGTCAAAGAAGGGAATGAATAAATGGCAATGAGTCCTTCTGCTCGATAATATTTTGGTGTAAGCCAGTATGTGTAAAATACCTAACACAGTGCCCAACAAACAGTATGTGCTAAATAGTTACTTATTTTTATTGTTATCGTACAAATGCATAGTAGTCATGAAATAGATATTTGAGACACTAATTAAGTAAATTTAAATTCTTAGAAATACGGCCAGCCTAATATAGCTCAGCATATTAAAGCATCTGCAAGCAGGCCCAGGGGCCAGGGGTTCAATCGCTAGGCCTGCCATGCTGGCTCCGCCCCAGGGCTTAGTAGAGACCCTGAACACCATGTAGACCCTTCCCTAAAATACAAAAACATTAAAAATAAAAAGATTTATACTCTTAGAGCATTATTTTAGTAATGTTTAACTAACAACTTCATTTCCCTACTGAACACATAAGGTTCTCTGAATTTCTTTCTTCTAAACACTATGCACTTGTAAATTGGAATTCAACCACATGCTTACAAATATTTACTATCTTAGTCTGGAGAAAATCCCTATAAAAATATTTTTACAAGGAAAAGCACCATTAATTTCAAGCAGATAGGTATTTGGGACATTAATTAAGTAGATTTAAACTCTTAAAAAATAGGGCTGGCCAAATAACTCAGTGAAAATATATATATACATATATATATATATATATATATATATATATATATATATATATATATATATATATATGATCAGTAGCCTTTTAGCTCTCCAATTTACATTTTTTTTGCAGTAGTAGGAATTGAACCCAGGGCTCTACACTGTTTGATAAGTACTTTCCCCTGAGCTATACCTCAAGAATTTTTAATTCTGAAAATTTTGACATAGTGTCTCATTAAGTTCTCAGGTTGGCCTTGAACTTATGACCCTCTTGCTTTGGTGGGCCATGTCACTGGTATTACAGTCATACTTACCTCACTTCATGTTTCTTAATTTAGGAGAAGACTCTAGAGTAATCTTATACTCACTTCTAGTTCTGAAGACTGAGAACAGATATTGCCTTGCAGCTGTCTTGATTACTTTTCTCTCATTGCTGAAACAACATACCTAGTGCCCCAAAATTAAGGAAGGAAAGATTTATTTAGCTCACAGTTTGTGGAGGTTTCCATTCATAACTGAAGTTGGAAATTGGTCATATATGTTAGGGAAGGACAAGGCCACAATACCTAAAGCAGCCTAGCTACCTCAATCTTGAAAAACAAACCTGCCTGGACAATGTTGACTATTAGTGGCTGGATAACTTTTTACCTTATGACACTAACTTTGAAAGATATAAATAAATGTCCCTGAGTTGTTCTTGGGTCCTTTGCAAAGCAGGCAAACATGCCTCCACCTGACCCAGTTCTTATCTCTCGCCTATCTTTTCCTTATTCCTCCCTGTTTCTCCCCAGGGCACACTGAGATACCAACTAGTCCCCTACACATAAGCATTTGGCACTAAAGCAGGGTGACATGGCACAGGGGCAACAGTTAAAAATGAAAGAAGACAGTAAAAGCAGCAAGAGCATAGAAGGGGGACAAGGAAGCTTCTTTTCTTCCTTTATATTGTAAGTAAGCTACCCCTCACCCAAGGCGGGTGTAGCTGTCACACCATCTCCATGCCCCCCTCTTGCAAAGGGTATTGATGATTACAAAGTAAAGACCCTGGCCCCTGCTGAATCACTTAGCTAACTTCTAAACTTCTTAAGGTGACATAATGAGCAACATCCTAGAGCAGGAAGAGCATGTTCTCCACAACCCAGTGTACAGAGCTGCAGAGTTAGTTATGCTTCTAAACTTCTCAAGTTGACACAGTTGTCAACCAAATATATAATATGATCCATCTGGCTAAGCAGCTATGACATGACACAGTATCAAAACACCAGACACTGGGAAGGCTTTGTGGCTTGTTTTATAGACATGACCACCTTTGGAGTATTCTAAATTCTACAGTGAAAATTCCCCAAAGGATTGGGTAAGGTGAAGGCACTGAAACTGTGATCAAGGACACAGAGTTATATAGAAGAACTGTGGAAAGAGAGTACACATTTTAATGTCATAGAAAAAATGGATAGCAAGAGACCTCAATTTTTGTGCGCTATGACTATAGAAAACAGAGAAAAAACAAAAATCAAAGCAAGACCTATATAGCTAAAAATGTGACTTTTGCTTTCTAATAATGCCAATCAAATCCCCTCAAGTTTTACCCTGAAACCATGTGCAGCACCTTGTGGATTTCTTGTCAGTGTCAGCCATGTGGATGAGTCATGACCATTGCTTGACTGATTTGCTGTCTGTGAAAGTCTGAGAGAATTTTTCTCTTTAGGTGAGTCTCCTTAGGCACACTGTACATAGTCACTCACTTTCCTCCATGGCCCCATAATCTCCATGATCGGAAAGTCTGGGACACCACTGAATTACAGGATGGCACAGCAGAGGTTCTCTTATTTTCTGAGTCCTCACTGACCTTAAAGGGCTAGGGCCAAAAATAGTGGCTATCTTCTTAGCCCAACTATTTGTCTAAGTTGGGGTTTGCAAACGTTAGTTGTTAAATACCCAAAAGATAAAGCGTAGCAATATTATTATCCTATAATAGATAGTTAAGCTTAACATCACTATCTGTCTGAATATCACATTCTTGCTTTAAATTCATCTTAACCATCCAGTAGAAAAGTGTAACCATGAGGTATGAAAAGTAAAGCTGGACCAGGATGATAGCTCAGTGGAATAAGTGGCTGCCTGGCAAGCACAGCGTCCTGAGTTATATGCCAGTACTGAAAGAAAGAAAGAAAGAAAGAAAATAGAAATAATTTCAGGGCTGGCCAAATAGTTCAGTGGATTAAAGCACCTGAAAGCAGAGAGAGGGGCTGTGTGTTCAATCCCCAGGGCCTGCCTGCCCGTTCTAGCCCCACCCCTGGGAATTGAGACTGGGAATGGTTGGACACGCCTATAATCCCAGCTCTTGGGAGGCTGTAAACAGGCAGATCACTATGAGTCTGATCTAGTAGTAAGACTCTGAACAACCTGTAGATCCTTCCCTAAGATATAAATAAATAAATAAATTTTATAAAAGTAAAAAAAATATTAATATGCTCAGCTATAAAAGGCTCAAGCCAAAAACTTCAGAAAATTTCCAGGTATGCTGATAACCCAGTACCATCATGGGCTATTGAATTATATGGGGTTATTTTGCTGAATTTTCAAGTACCTACAATCTTTGGACTGGCATCAAGTATGCAAATGTCCTTTAAAGACTTCCCCATGTATAGTTTCCTTCACTACAGTGGAACACCCATCTGGGGTGACAAAACATAACACAAAAGGGAGATGTAAATAAAGGACAGTTTTGTTATAAAAAATATATGTATATAGAAGATAGGATAGATATACAGCTACTTTCTCTTAGTTCAATGAGAACAAAGGTTTGTATTAATATTGTTTAGACAAAACATCACGTCTGCATCTTGTCCTTTGAATAACTACTATGAAGACAACAACATGCAATGTATTAATTAATGTAAACAAATTCAATTTAGAATTTGTGTGCAAAATAAATAAGAATGTGATACCTACAATAAATGTTTATGTACTGAGCAGCCTTCTAGATTCTTCAAAACAATGATCCTAAACCAGATATGAGCAGGTTATCTTTCTATTATTTATATTTTTTCAATGTCTTATTTGGAATAAGAGGAAACAATGTTGCATTAGACACTTTTATCCCAGGAATAAAGAACCAGATCGCATTTAAGATGTCCATCACATGAGGAATGGTTGAAAAAGATGTGGTATTTCTATATAATGGAGTATTACTCAGCTATTAAGAATGATAAGTTTGAAGCATTTATACTGAAGTGGATGCCACTTGAACATATACTCATAAGTGAAATAAACCAGACACACATGTGTAAATATCGTATAGTCTCCCTAGTATAACAAGCAAAAAGC
>PVKA01016178.1:0-48447 GCA_004027165.1 Ctenomys sociabilis | reverse complement strand
GAGAGAAAGAGAGAAAGAAAGAAAGAAAGAAAGAAAGAAGGAAAGAAAGAAAGAAGGAAAGAAAGAAAGAAGGAAAGAAAGAAAGAAAGAAAGGGAGGAGGTAATCCATCACCATGGCAGCAAGGAATGTGCCCAGAGAGTGGCTCCTGTGGCCCCCATCCTTCAGGGGCTTTGAGTATCTCTGAATGCCATGGGGAAACCTTCTTGCTATTGCAGCAACTTGCTAAGTTCTAGACTCCTATTGTGGTAATTGTCATACTGTTCCTTAGTCGTGATCCTTGAAGGAGTTAACTGTCACTTTTCTTTTCCTCTGCTCTGTACTACTACTGGTTGGGAGATTCCCTTTCTAAGTTGCCTTCATGGCAATACCTAAGTGCAATACCTGCAATTGGTGGGCCTATGCTCTTCCTGCTTGGGTCTACCCTGTCATTCAAGCCTCAGGCAGTCCATGTTCTAGTTACCAGAAACTCATCCAACTCCATCATTCCTTTGTGAGTTGTCCTTACTGAGAAAGGTAAAACCCTTCTCTCTATGAGAAAGCCAAGCCACCTGAGGGAAGAAAATAAAACAAAACAAACAAACAAACAAACAAAAAACAAAGAGAGGCTCATACTTTGTATATATGTAAACCAATCAATGGTCTTGAGTTTTTTTCTCAGAAAAGAAAGCACAAACCAATCCACTGATCCAGATAAATAAACCATTTTGTCTCTTATAAATAAGAGATTTTTTATCTACTTTCTCCTCCAGTAGATTTAGTATTTGTTTTAATATTTAGGTGTTTGATCCATTTTGACTTTAGTGCATGATGATATACATAAATCTAGTTTTAGTCTTTAGCTTGTAGAAAACCAATTTTTCCAGTCCCATTTGCTCAAAAGACTATCTTTCTTCCAACTGAACATGTTTGGTCCCTTTGTCAAACATAAAGTAGCTGAAGACATAGGGGTAGGCAGAGACTTCATTAACAAAACCCAAACTGCATGGGAAACACCTCAAAGAATCAACAACTGGGATCTCATCTTAATAAAAAATCCCTTTTGCATAACAAAAGAAATCAGAAACAGTGAAAAGATAGCCCACACAATGGGTAAAAACATGTTATTTAACTATTCTTTAGATAAAGGACTTATATCTAGAACATAAAAAGAACTGAGAAAAATTAGACCATCTCCCAATTCGAAGATCCAGTCCAAAAATGGGCATCTGAGATGAACACACACTTCTCAGATGAAGAAATACAAATGACAAATATAAAAACAAACAAATGTTCAACAGCATCGCTTATTCAAAAAATGCAAATTGAACAACACTGAGGTTCTATCTTACCTCAGTAAAAATGGCTACTATCAAGAAATCAATAACAAATGCTGACAGACTGTGAGGAATAAAATAACCCTTCTCCACTGCTGGGAGTGCAGACTGGTGCAACCACTGTGAACATCAGTGTAGAGATTCCTCAGAAAGCTAGGATTGGAGGTCCCATTCAAGTCAGGCATTCTCTTTTTGGGTATTTTCCCAGAAGAACTGAAAACAACATGCCACAGCAATATATGTGCACCTATGTTTATAGCAGCACAATTTGTTATAGCTAAATCTTGGAAGTAACCCAAATGCTCATCAACTGAGGAATGGATAAAGAACATGTTGTATTTTTATATATGGAGCATGATTCAGCTATAAAGAGAATAAACTTGACCACTCAAGCCCCGTCCCCAGGTGCCCTGAGCTGGCCACCACATCCAGGCATGGTGGTGCACACCTGTACTCCCAGTGATTGAGAGGCTGAAAACAAGAGAATCACCACAAGTCTGAGCTGTGTAGGTAGACTCTGTACCAAATACATAAATTTTTTTAAAAAAAGAATAAACTTGAGACATTTATAGGGAAATGGATGCAATTTGACACCATACTCATAAGTGACCAGTCATATGTGTGCTAACATTGTATTGTCTTCCTAGTGTAAGAAGCTGAAAGAATAAATAAGATCCAAAATGTACAATAGACATTGAAAAATGTGAAGAAACTCTTCAAAAGGAAAGAGACCTTGAATGCAAAAGGAGAAAAGGAAAGGAAAAGGAAAATAAAAAAATATGTATGTACACACACAGGATAGGTAAGAGTCATACTACTAATTGCTATTGGTTAATTGAGAAGAAAATTTTATGGCTATACTGTTTGATCAGTTTTTCATACTACATTTTATAATCTGAACAACTCTTTGAAGATAGCAATACATGAAATTATGTATCATCTTTTTTCTTTTCTTTAAAATAAAAATACCTAAAGAGAGAACCAGCCCTACCCTGGAAGTAGGCCTTTCCTTGCCTGTGTGCTGTGGCCGGTCTTCCTACGCTCGTGCTTGACATCCTTGCCTCAAGCCATAAAGTGACTTTTTTGGCTTGTTCTTATTTTTCTTGGGAATCTCTTTGTGATTCCCAAGGATGGCTTCTAGAGATCATGAGCAATGATTACTAACACAGAACCCTAAATCTAACCAACTTCTTTGTATTTTCCACTGGCCTCGAGTTAGTCAGGGCCTCTTTCACTACCTGCCAGCCTGCATGTAGCTGCGCCCATTCCTCCTCTGCTGATCTGCCGGGAACAGGAGCTGCCCGTCTGAATATCCAGGGGCCTTCTAGTTAACATGCACCTCTATTTATCTGCCCCTAGCTAGATATGGAACCTAATAACCAAGTCTTTCTGTTCCTTTAGCCACCTGGACTTTTCTTGACAAAGATTTATTATTTTTTTAATTTAGGACAGGGTCTCTAGTGTCTCCAGGGTCTCACAGTTTAGATCAGCCTTGTAGTGATCCAGCTGTGTTCAGTCTTCCAAGCGCTGGAGTTACAGACACACGTCACCATGCCCAGTCTCAATTGCCAATTTAGCGCGCCTACTGGGTGGAGCTGGCGCAGCACTCCAGGATCGAACCCTGGCTGCTGTGCTCTGCCTAAGAAGGTGCTTCAATCTGCTGAGCTATTTGGCCAGCCTTTTTTGTTTGTTTGTTTGTTTTTTCTTTTGATACAGGGTCTTCCTGTGCAGTTTGTACTTGCAGTGACTTTTCTGTCTCAGCCTTCCTAGCACTGGGATTATAGGCATGTGCTACCATGTCCAGTTTTAGTGGCTGGCACAGTGCACATGTGGTTCCTGGGCTGGCACGGCATGTAGTACCAGGGGTCAAACTTGGGACCCTGCACTTGTCAGGAGGGTGCTTAGACCACTGCTGAGCTACACCTCCAGCCCAGATTAAAGCCTTTCTTTTTTCTTTCTTTTTTTTTTTTGGTGGATATGGGGATTGAACCCAGGCCCTTGCGTTTGCCAGGGAAGGGCTTATTCTACTGAGCCATCTTCCTGGCCAAAGCCTTTCTTAATACTTCTCATAGCTGCAATATTTGTATCATGTATACTTAATCTCTAGTCTGATTTCTTCTTAACAGCTGGTAACTACAGATAATGATTCAAGCCAAGGACCAAAACCCTCCTCAATATCCATGGCACGCCAGAAACCCTCCGAGGAGGAGCATGCTTTCTCCTCCCTATATCAGGCAGGGCAAGAGTTTCACAGCAGGGCCAGTGCCCCTATTCAGCAGGAAACATTCATAGGTGGTGCACATTCTACCTTCAGCACCCTTTAACATTTTTGGAGGCCTGAGTCCCTCACAGGAAAATAATATATACAGTGCAATTGGTGCTGTTGGACCACTCCCCTCTGTCTGCCTGAGTCTGGGCAGCCCCAGGGCCAACTCTGTGACCTTTGTCCCAAGGTCTGCAACCTGGAGGCAGAGATAAGAAAGACAGTGTTTGCCTCAGAAGATTTCAAAGTCCAAACCAGGTCGCATGTGCGCCAGACTCTTGCCCAAGACACACAGTAGTCTTTCTTCACTTGGAGCACACTACATGTCCACAGATAGGGTGGCATCTCATGCATCCAGTTACAACCCAGTAAATTATGGAAAGCAACATATGAGTAGACACAGCTGATGTGTTAATTAGCACAACATTAATCACACTATCAGTCATGCTCTGAAAGCCGCAATGGAAGGCACCTAGACAGGGCACGACATTTTAAGTCCTTAACTCTTGCATAGGAGGCACTTTGTCATTTTCCTTCATGGAAGCACAAGGCTGCTTACTCAGAAAACACATTTTTCTAATTAAACTTCATGACACTTCCCTGTTTTTTTCCTTAACATCATTTCCCATGGCCTAACACTACCTCACCACTCTCCCCTGGGACTTTGATCCCTTATTCTTAAGGGGTTCAAAAGGTCCAACAACTTATCTTTTTGCAACTACCTTAGGCTGAGGAGGTCCATTTGTCCTCCCAATCAAAAACTGGAATTTCACCCAAAGAGAGGAAAAGATAATGGTTTCTGCTATCGAAAGAACCACCAACTCTGATAGCTCAAAAAAGAGGGGAAGGGAGTGGGAGACATTAGCCCACAGAAAGAACGGATTGTGTAGTAAAAGAATTTCATTACATAGGATCATAGCCAGAGAAATGAAAATATGTTTCTGCAGGCTGTTTCAGAGAGCCGGCATGCCATCCAGTCACTGCAGCTTACTGCAGAGTCCTACCTCGCACCATCTGAGTGTAGAATGTGGAAGACGCATTGCAGAGCTGTCAGGAATTCACTAACAAATTATGTCTGGAAATCACACAGGTCTCACCCTGTGCTGTTGTTAGGAATCTTGGTCGTTGTAGTTTTCTCACTGTTTTGACTTCTGAATTTAGTAATGAAATACTCTGTGTTGTCATTTGTGGCCTATTTGGTAAGAAAACATAGTGTATCTAATTATCTCATTACATTTGGAGAGTGTGGATATTTGAAGGATAAAGGTAGGATGCAGACAGGGTCCGTCTTAGTGAAAAACCAATCTAGCCCTTTGACGTCACAATACTTGGAGATTTGCTCATTGGTCTCTGTAGCCCCGTGCTCTCCCGTGGGTTCTCTAATGCACATCACTTTATCAACTCTGGAGGCAGCCAATACCATCCATCTGTGTCACAGAGTAGCTGGGCACCATTTGACACTGTCCTTGTTCTAGGTCTTGCCTTTTATAAGTAGTAAACAATTGCATGTATATGAGCACAAGGGCAGAATTACAGCTTTGTGTAGGAATCTACCCCATTTCTTAGTGGTTTTGCTTCATTTATAATAAGTATTTTTAGTTTGTTCCCAACATATGGGGCTAGTTGCCTGAGTGTCCTATAGTGGATGGCAGCCAGTGATGGGTGCTTTAGATCTGAAAATATTTATCTATTAATCAATATTTCTGTTTGACTATGGCAGACCTAGGAGCCTAGATTATGATCTGCAGACTGTTATACATGGGCACCACTGATGGCCAGAGGAAAACAGTTCCTTCTGATGCTGCTCACGAGTTCTCATGTACTGGCCAATGAGAGACACCAGAGCGGGTCCCATGGTTTAAAATGCATGCTGTACTCCATAGCTGTTGTTTTATCCAGTCTTTCTATAGAGATATCCACCTGTAACCCAGACGTGCTAGAGGTGGGCAATTGTACACAAATTGAACATGCATTTTTGTAAACATTTCCAGCATATTCCTGGGCCCAGTTCAAGAAAATATTAAATTATTCACTGGAGGAGGATATGAGTATTAAGAAAAAAGTGAATCATCTAACTGATTTTAGCAGACATACTGCAGCTGTGAGAGAAGATGAATTTAAGTAAAATAAACTCTAACTTATCCTGAAATGGCTGTTTTACCTCTTTCACAATAGCATCTGCAATTCTTCTAAAGGCTCACAAAATACCCTTCACAGGTCTGTTTCCTTGACTTCTGGATTCTGTAAAATCTGAAAAGGAGCAGGTTTACTTTTTAATAAGTGAATCCATGTTTATCCTTGCAGTTTGACGACTGTAAGTATGCTTCAAAGAACCGGATAGGAAGCCATTCATTTAGGAAGGGCTGATGGGAAGGTGACCTTTTAGTTTGTAAGCATAATCACCAGGCTGAACGTCAGGGATGTGAGTCACAGTGCCAGGTGCTGGAAGGACTTCATTACGTGTTCTACCGAAGGCTCTTGTACCTGACCTAGGCTATTCATGTTCCTACCCATTTCTTGTGCTGCTTCAGAGTCAGTGCCTCAACTCAAAGTCAGAAATGCCCTCCTGTAGAGCATTTTTAAAAAGGACTTAGTTGTAGAGGCTCTTTAAGGGCAATTCCAAACTTCAGCAATAGTCAATATAGTCATGTTAGCCAAGACTCTGAGGTTTCTGGCATAATTTTTCCAATTGACCTTTTTAATCGCTTTGATGGCTGAACACGTCAAGAGGTCTGAAGTTAGCATTCTATGCCCAAGGGTAGTGAATATTTTTGTGTCAGCTTTGGGACCAAGGAAGACCCATTATTACTCTGAAGTGACTTGGGAAGTGCAAACCTAAGGATAGTGTCTTGTAACAGAACTTTTGTGACCTCTGGGGCCTTTTCAGTGGCCTGTGGCATGCTTTTATGCATCCAGAGGAGGTGACAGTGAGAACAAAGGGGTATTGGCATCTCTGGCATGGGGCAGCTAGGTGCCAATCTTCTCTTGGGAGATGTGTCCAAGCCTTTATACCAGATTGGGCAGAAGGGGAAGGATTAACTTTTCTTCCTAGATTGTTGCAGAAGTAAAGGGCATGAGCCCTTGTAACTTCCTGAGTAGTGGATTTGAGGCTTTTTCTTCCTTTTGATGTGGGCAAGCTTTGCACAATGTTTGTATTGCTCATCAATAATCACCAAAATGTGACCTCAGCAGATAAGTCTGATAATTAAGTGCATAGGGTGGCCCATTTTGTAGATTGCAGTCAGTCTTTTTCTTCAGCCACTCTAGTGACTGTCACATGGGCTTATGAATAGTGGCCATGGTGGCCAGGATGGAGGTCATGCCTGTGCTCACCAACACTGACTTCCACTCACCAAAGCTGATTGGACTAGAGCCGCTGCTGTATATCGAATATGCAGTAGCAGAGACCAAGATGGAGTTTCAATATGGCATCGTCCCTGAGCTTCTGCTGTGATGCACCTGCGGGCCTGCTAGAAGCCCAGAAAGCACCCCTGTCTGCACAGACACCTCACCTACACTTGGAGCAGCTGGTATGTGAGATTATGTGGTCCCAGTGGCCAGAGAAGTCCATGCTACTGCCCTGTCTCTTGTTCCATGTTGGACCATTGCTTGATTGAACATTGTCGATCATTGTTGTCATTTTGATTTCTTTTATAGTATATGCCCCTCGTTTATTCAGTGGAGTGTAATCACATGGCCTCTGCCTCTCTGGGATTCAATAAAAACCTCTGCCTTAAGCTTCCCAACTGGATGAATATGGTTCCCACCACAAGGTCTGACACATAGAGAAGAATACTGTGAATCTATTTCCTAGGATATTAGTGCAGGGCACAAGTTATGGATCATCTCAGGGTGGAAGATGAGGTTTACCATGGAAAACCCACTCTGGCAGTTCCACCTCCCCAAGCCTGTGACTCCCCTCACCAACAGCAAACCAGGGGGCATCTCTAGCTAACTCACTCTGGGCCATCTTTTGATCCATATATCTGCCAACAATTCAAACAAACTGTTAGAACTCCATGAAGTGCAATGTTAAATTTAGGGTCTCTGCCTAATGGTTCGGAGTGACAGACTCATCCTGGTCCAGACACACACTTTTGCTGCCATTATCACGCAGCCTTAAAACCCATTCATATATTTCTTCATGAGACCTCTGCTTATGAGAGTTAGAAACTTCAAGAAGCTCCTTGGGAGTAACAGACCTCCTCCTGGGCCACACGGTGCAGTGCACACTGAGGAGCCTTCTGGGAACTGGTCCTGTTGTAGCCCTGGAGGCAAAAGTGGGCAGTGGATCCCAAGGAGTCAGCACTAATATGCTAGATGACTGCATCAAACCACAAAGGATTCATTCTGCCAGGTGTAGGAGAAGAGGCCAGTACCACAGGGGTTGGGAGTAGGGATGACTCTGCCATTGTGGGCTGGGAAATCTCTTCCTCTAGAAAAACCTCAATAGAATTTAGGAGCTCAGTGTTATCAGCTTCATCAGGGTCTTCCGAAATGTCTTCACTCCAACTTATGAGACCCTCCTTACCAATCAGCTCCTTTACATTTACTTCAGATGCACTTCAAGGCTGAGTGCTCAACTTACACTGTATTTCAGCAATTGAACTGTGAGGGCTTGCATTTGGGTTTCTGCAGTCTCTGCTCTGACACTAAAGGAGAAAAGGTTCTCTTTCAGGTTATTTATTTGTGTCTGGGATGAGAATTTGCATCTTTGAGCTCATTATGTTCCTTTATTAATTTTTCCACACTTAGAAGACTCCAGATTTTCAATGTATGTTTGGAACTCATGATTTTTGTGTATTAGTTTGTCAACAGATGCTAAGAACCCTCACCCAACATCACTATATTTTCAAGTCTGCAAAAATATTCAGAAGTATCATGCATAGCAGTGATGCGAACCTCAGATCAAGTGCCCGAACCACAACCCCAAAACCACTTATCACAAAGTGGTAACAGTTAAACCAGAACACTAAGGCTTAGGGTTAGGAAAATCAACTCCTACATTAACATCTTTGGTCTTAAAAGGAAAACACAATAACATGCATGGAGTAGGTTCACCACCACTGATATTTAGTACCACTGAATTTCTTGCATCACAGCTAGAATCAGATGGACACTACCCACTACATTAAACAGTTATGCCACGGTCTACAACTTTTACTTCATTCCCTTTCACTATCATTTGTACTATGCTATGAGGAGGAGACACCAGCAACTTCAGGTCTCATGAAATTAGACAGCCAGCTCCAAGAATTACAGACATTAAAGAAATTCATCCTTACATTACCTTTCTCTAGAGTCTTCCTACTACCAAAATCTGTTTCAGCTAGAGTTCACAGGAAGAGCAGATTGAATAAAAATATATTCCAGAAATATGATGTATAAAGATTAACAGCGTAGGCTTACAGTGGCTGCCTGTGGAGTCAGTTGTGGGATAACTTGGAAGGGCCATCTGCATGCCAGTGACTCAGAGGGGTCAGTCACCATTAGAGGCCTCGAGCTTGTGCAGATTCCCACTGGAGCCAGGACCAAGGAGCTGAAAGATCTGTGCTGAAAGGCCGAAGAGTCTGGACTGAAAGCTGCAGTCTGTGCCGAAAGCCTGGAGACAAATACCCAAGGGCAACGGCCAAGAGCGGAGCTCCGTTAAGAGAAAGCACAAGTGAGACTTCTTCTTCCCCCTGGTTTGTCCCAGCCAGGCTACAAGCCTATTGGTTGGCGCCATCCACACCAGGGCGTGTCCTCCCTCTTCAGGACCTCAGTGATCCAGAAACAGCCAGAGCTGCACCAGACCAGTTGGCCATCTGCTTCTTAGTCAAGCCGACCACAGTTAGCTGTCGTGTTCACTATCCTACAATTGCTGAGAAATTTAAAAATCTAACGACATTTTGGTCAGAGTTCAGTTTTGTGGAGCTGTAGACACAAAGGTCATCTACAGATTACAACAGTGCCCCATTTTTAAAAGTTAGAGAGCCTTATTTTTTGTAAGAGTATTTTTTCAACAACTGAGGCTGTCTTTGAATCCCTGAGATAGGACCATCCAAATATATTGGGCAATTTCCATAGTACCAGGTTCAGTCTATTCAAAAGGCAAACAGATCTTACATACAACAGTATGAATAAAAAGGCTTCCTTAAGATCTAAGAGTGTTAACCAGGTAGTTTCCCTCAGTATTGGAATTAAGCGAGTAGGTCATTAATGGCTCACAAGTCTGGGCTGATGTTTTGCATTTGGTTTTAGTATTAGAGAGATGGGAGTGTTCACGGGGGTGGGCAAGAGACTGAAAGGTCATGTTGGAGGAATTTACAAATCAGAACCTCTGGCTTAAGAGGATATTACCATTTATGAGAACAGTTCTGCTGGCCTTTTAAGGAGATTACAGGAGGCTGGGCATGGTCTGCTTTTTCTGAGGTTTCAGTGTCCAAGACTTGTAGATCTATCTGATAAAACTGTCTTAGTTGTATCACTAAGCATACTGCCTAGTGGGTCTGATGTTAATGCTCCTGAAACAGTAGGTAAAAGTTCTCATAATCAAGAGTTGCTACTAAAGAGGCAAAAGAGTCCTTTTCCAACAGTGAGGTAGGGGATTTTGGGACAATTAGGAAAACTTGAGTCAAAATTGATTCTCTGACAGGCATCATAAACTATTTGGGCTTAGGGATATCATCAACACCAGTCACAGCACAATCTTATGAGAAAGAGGTCCAAGGGATTCATGCATGGAAGAAAATGATGTCCCAGTGGCTAAGAAAATGTGTATCTTTACCTGTAATGTCAAGAGTTACCTGAGAGTCTTGTAGGGTGAAACCAACTTCATTGAGAGGAGCTTTGAGAGATTTTAGGCACCTTTAATCTCCCAGAGTAGCTAAGCTCGGAGCGGTGGCCTCTCCTTTCTTAGGTGGAAGAGACCACCTCACTTTCTCTTTTTTGCAGTGGGGCCCCACCCTAGAAGGCCCAGCTGCTCTGCTCCGTTAGCCGCTGCTCAGACTCCCTGCAGCAGTAATTGCCATTTTGCTTCATATTCTCCCTCTTTGTGTGTGGAATGTTTGGGGTCTGAGGAGGCAGGATGTTGTTTGCTAGCATCAGAGAGCTTCATTGGCCTTGTTCCTGGCCTGCGCTCATTTCCCCCGAGCCTTGAGATTTGTGACTACTTCATCCTTGTTGTTGAAGACCCAGAAACCAAGTTTAAAAGTTAATCAATAGGGGGTGAAGATCCTTAGCCTGCTTCTGAAGTCATCTAAGAATATCCAGAGCAGACAGGTTAATAAAATGTGTCGCCAGTAAAACTTGCCCTGCCTATGATTTAGCTTTATTAGTCCTGGTACATTCATAGAGGGTCACAGTTACATGTCCCAGAAATGGTGCAGGATTGCCTTTCTTGTCTTGCACATTTCTCTAATTGTTTTATAATTAACTGGCTTATTTATGCTTGCTTTTCATCCTCTCAGTCAAATATATACCATGTCATTGCACTTTCTACTTTCTCATTTCTAATTTGGATTTGCTGAAAAGGCCTTTTTTTTGTATTTTATGGATGGGTCTACAGGGTATGCAGGGTCTCACTACTAGATTGGACTCCTAGTGATCCACCTACTTACAGCCTCCCAAGAGCTGGGAATACAGGCATGTGCCACCCTGCCCAGTCTTAATTGCTGTCCTGGTGCACCCGGGAGCAGGGCCGGCACAGAAGGCCCAGGGATTGAACCCCTGGCCCTTGTGCCTGTTCACAGGTGCTTTAAGCCACTGAGCTATTTGGCTGGCCCTGAAAAAGACTACTTATGGGCAGGGTGTGTGTGTGCACATCTTTGCTACTGTCGTGTGCTTGAACTTTATTGGCCTTGGAATTCCCTGTTGCCCCCTTTTAGTTCCAGTGTATAGATCATAAACTACAGTCAATGTTTGCAACACATCTATGAACCTTTTGGGGTCCTCTGAGAGCTGTCCTGATTTTTGTCTGCTGTGTGTCAGATCGCTGCAAGAGTGGTGGCTGTGTAGCCTCTGAACAGGTGGCATCCTCTCTGAGACTGTCTGCAGTAAGCACGTTAGTTTTCAGTCAGTAGGATGGTAAGAATGCAGCCTGCTTTTCGCTCTTCCAGCTGGGCTGGATTCCCTTGGGAATGGATAGGTAGGTCGATAAGGAGGTGGAATGTGGGCAGAGGCCCTGGAAGAGGAACTAGCTGAGCTGGGCAGCCTGATCCATTTTTCAGAACCAGAACTACCCAGCGAGGCATCTTTGTTCTTTTAACCCAGAACCCAACCTCCTAGGATTGGCAGCTCTGCCCTGCTCTTGCCCCTGCCTAGTCCGGTCTTGAGACTGGTCATGCGGAAATCTGCCACCCATGCCCGGAACTTACTTTTCCTCAGCACACAGCTGTTCCAAGCTCTACCAGTAGATGAGGAAAGCATGAACAGGAGTTGTACCCAAGAGCTGGATTTTACCATCATAATTACCCCACAGATTTTTATATCTAGGGATCTGTACCACACACCAAGTGCACACAGAGGATTTTGAAAATTCTGGAGACATTACTTAGCAACTACGGATCATATATCAGGAGAAACTGAGAGTTCACATACCTTCCCCTCCCCCACATGGTGGGCCGCACCAGCTCCTGTAACCCCTCCCCGCTCTAGCTTCTTCTTTCTCCCTGATAACTAACATAAGAAAAAGGTGAAGGAGTTGAGTTTCCAACTCAAGCAAGCCTGAGTAGGAAAGAAGGGAGAAGAAAGAGACTGAGAGTCTCTCATGGGAAAGTGGAGGGAGAAAAAAGTCAACCAGTAGACTATTTCCAGCTTTAGTCAGCAAGTTTCACCAAGGCCTGAAGATAACATGTTGACCTGTGTGACCATATTTATTCATTTGGTACCTGGGATTGAACTCAGGACCTTACACTTGCCAGGCAGATGCTTATGCTGCTAACCTATCTCTGGTCCAGGACCATTTATTTCTGTATGGCTTAGGACATGTTCTCAGGCACCCAGAAAGGGATTCATCAGTTTAGGCAGACTAAAATTATGCCCTACCATTTTGAAGGAGAAAGATAGAGACAGAGAGAGGGGTGAGGGAAGGAGGGAGAGATCAAACACAGTTTTGAGAATTTCCTCTTAGCTGGAGTACTTAGGAGCCCCAAATTCTCACAACTTGAAAGAGTTTGCCTCCCCTGGGTGCATCCCAAAAGCCAGTCTTCTCCACAGTGACTAGGACTGGGTTTCTCATGCTAATTGCCTGAGAAACTTCACTTGAGGCACTGAGCGGGCTCTTCTTCCTATGTGTCTCACTTGTAATCAAATTTCAGCTCCATCTGACCCAGGTAAGCTTCCCCAAGGAAGAACCCAGTGGAGCTGCGCCATGCCAAGGAGGATACTGCTTTCAGCCTCTTCCCATTTTTCCTTAGAGGGTGACCGTGTCTCTTGTCTTTGGGGCATTTGTGTATAAGCTTTTGTTTTCCAGGGACTTAAGTCTCTGACTCCTGGAAGGAAATGCAAAGGAAAGAAGAGAAAAATCCTAATGCTGTAGGAGTTTGTAGATAGGGAGAGGATAAAAAGAGAGAGGGGAAGGGTTGGAAGAAGTGGGGATGAAGGAAGAGAAATAATGCAAGCCTGTGGCTGAGCTTACCAAAGCTGTGCTCTCGATGTTGAAGTTGTTTGCTTCCTGCTGTTGGGTCACCGAAAGAAAATGTCATCAGGCGGGTCGGAGTAGTCCCTGAGGGTGAAAAAAGGAATGTATCCCATCCTTTTGTATGATAAGTTTGTAAGTTCACTGTTGACTCCTGCCATGGAGAAAGAATTTTCAGGATGTCAGTAAGAGATGAGATAAGGACCTATCAGACAGGCATTCGGGGTGCACTTTAAGATGAAATGTGGGTGCTCAGATGAGCAGGGATGCGTTCTGAGCCAGAACCAGGTGTGCTGAAAGGGTCCTGGGGTGTCTTCCGCATGGGCGAGCTGGGGTATGCTGTCTACTGTCTACCAGGTCACGCATATGCAGGTTCTGCCAGAAGAGAAGCCATACATATATCTGAAGTTGAGCTGTACTATCCACCAATACTGTTGCTTTTTTGAGGGTGGAGAAATTGCAATTTCCAGGTGGAAAGCCCAGGTCAGAGTGCAATTTAAAGGTTTATTTTGTCATTAAGACCTTCAGAGGGCTTGTCCAAATAGCCCAGTGGATTAAAGCACCTGCAAGCAAGTGCAGGGGCTGGGGGTTCAATCCAGGGGCTGGCACAGCAGGGGTGCACTGAGAGGGCAATTGAGACTGGGCATGGTGGTGTACCTATAATCCCTGCACTTAGGAGGCTATAACAGGCAGATCACTACAAGCCCAAACTAGTAATGAGACCCTCAACACCCTGAAGACCCTTTCTTAAAAAATACAAAAGACAAAAATAAATATAGGACCTTCATAAAATGTTTGAGTGAGTTGCCTGGAGGGGAAAAGGCTTCGGCAACTGTTATATCTTGAAGGTTCAGGGAAAGACATTGAAAAAAATCTTGATTTTCTGTTCTTTTCTTTCTACTTTTTATTTCTTTTATACTACATATATCTCAAATTTTTAAATTTAATTTTTAAGATCAAAAAACTAAAATACAAAGTAAAATTAAAATAGATCCAAAGGGTTCACAATAAAAAGTCCACCTCTCAATCCACAACTTTTCAAGCCAAGACTTTTAAACTAAGTTAATTCTACAACATTTTATATGTATTTCTTGCTATGACAGATATCTCTCTTCTTCTATACCACTAATCTCTTTTTTCTAGTATGTGTTAAGTTACTCTCCTTGCTAGGACAAAATACTGGACACACACAATTTAAGAGGAAAGGTTTATTTTGGTTCACAGTTAATATTCTTGGTCAACTGGCTGAAAGTGAGAAATGGGAAGGTAGAGGGAAGTGACCAAGGAAGATGTTCTTAAGCACAGAAATAAGGGAGGAGAGGGACAGAGAGAATAGGAGGGAGGAAAAGAGACAGAGGGACAGAGAGAGACGGAGACAGAGAGACAGAGATAAGGAGAGATACACACACCCGCAGAGGCAGAGACAGAGACAGAAATGCAGAGGCAGAGAGATAGACAGAGACAGAAACAGCCACTGAGAGAGCCCTCCAGGCCGTACTCCCTCAGTGACTTCCCCCTCCAACAAGCCTTGTCTCCTAGGAGCGAAGTGGCTCATTTTGTATAAACCGCAGTCTTTGCCTCATAAGGTTGAAAAATAATTCCTCCATTTAGGAAAGTGTTTACTGGAAACAATAGTAGGGCACGCTTTTGGTGTAGGGCAAGAGGAGACTCTGAATATGCTTGATCTGCCTTCTTTGTCTTGGTCTCTATATGGGGACTTGCTCTAACCAGATAACTTTGTGCATTTAAAGGAAATCAGTTATTTAGCTGATCTAAACTAATTAATAGTTCAATTACCCCTCATTTTTTAAGATTTTTCTAAGTCTAGCCTGGAGGAGTTGTCAACTAATATACCTACTTCTTGGGCCAAAAGGCCCTTTATTTTCCTTTTCTCCTAATCTTTTATATCTGGTTCCTGTGCTTTCTTTTAAATATCTAGGTATAATAATAAGCTGCTTCAGCTGGTTTTTAATGGTGGGCTACTTTCCTTTGTGAGACCCTATAGTTTCTGACTACCTTACCTATAATAACTAAACTAAACTAAACTAATTAGCGACAGCAGCAAATCGACCACAGACTCTCCTATCACAGTAACCTTCCACAGACATGAGCATTTTGAGCGATACTTCAGATCTAAATACTAATATCGTGTACATGGACCACTTTCAGATTCTCCAACTAGTTTTAAGTAAAGTTAGCACAACAGAAAGTCACATCTTTCTCTTTCCTCTGCTCCACACTCATTTTCTTTTTGTATGATTATGAGTGTTACATTATCTTAAAATTTTTTAATCTTTTATTTATTTGGTACAGGAGCTCACTATGCAGCTCAGACACAGTGATCCTCCTGGCTCAGCATTCCCTGCGCTGGGATAATAGGCCGGTGCCACCACACCTGCTTCCAGTGGCCAGCATGACACATCCAGGGTTCTGGGGTCGAATCTGAGTCCTTGCACTTGCCAGGTAGGTGCTTAGATTGCTGAGCTATTGCCCCACTCCAGGAATGTTGTCTTAAGCCACAGGAATGATACAAAAACGGTTCACCCATTTTTACCCCTGGCAGGCCTTCAGTGGGATTTAGATCATTTCCCCTAAGATTTAACTCAATTATTTTTGGCCAAGAGACAAGACTGAAAAGAGACACTCTTTTCATTATTTTCTATGGGAGAATTTGGTTTAAAAATGACATAGTAATAAAGCTCAAATAACAACACTTCCCAAGATGTTAATGTTTAAATTATAATAATTTTGCATTATCTGATAAAATATTGGGAAACATAGTTTTTGACTGGATATTCATGTTATTTAAAAAAATAATCAAAACAGGATGAACAGTTAAAAAACTGAGGGCACTAATAAAAGTTAGTGTGATATTCAAAGTTCTACATTAAGAAAAATGTATTTCTTTCTTTATAAGTGATCTGCTTGATCTGGCGTACTCAGGGAGGACAAAAGTGCCTTTCTGGTCATCGCGCTGCGCACTCCTGTCCTACATAACAGAGGCTGACGTCTGAGAATCCTACTTCTTGTCACCAGAGAGCTGTCGACTTGTAATAAAGAAAGGCAGCCCGGGGCTGGGGTGAGTGCGGGCGATGGGCCGTCACTGCATGGTGCTCACAGCAGGTCGGTCCAGGCTCCTCTGCGTGAGGAGCAGAGGGCTGCAGCACGCAGGCCGGACGCGAGCGGGAGGAAGCTGCGCTTAGTGAAGGTCATGGGAAGCTGTGCTGGGCGACTGGACGGCAGCAAAGGCAGGAGGGCAAGGGAAGAGGCGCTAGGGTGAGAGGCAGGTGGGCGCGCTTCGGAGCTTAGTGGGCGCTCAACGCAGCCCAGGCTCCTTGCTGGGAGCGCCTTGGTGTGACTGCCAGGATCTGCTGACGGGACGCTGTGCCACCTTGGACCCTCTACATACATGCCTGTCTCCGAGTTTACTATGGTTGCAGTTACAGTTGTTACAAGTAGTACATAACCATGACCACTTAGTGTGGTTTGAAAGCGAAGGTCAGGATATGCTCTTGCCCAAAGTGGCAAAGGCCTCTTGAGCTTTTGTTTTGTTATTTTCTACCTTTCTTAGGACAAAGGAAGAAGGAATGGCACTAGGAGCTGTTTAACATTTAAATGGGTGGGAGAGGGTGATTCCTTCAGCTTTATTGTCATTCCTGGGCCATTCCCCACCAAAGGCTCTGGTCCCTGAAACTCTTTAGGGCTGCCAAAGCAGGAAGTTTATCTTCTATGGCTTCTTCCAGCTGACTAGGGGCATTAGCTCCACCCACACGGAGATTGAAGGCCAAGGAAACCTCGGATTTGTGAGGTCAAGAGAGCTGAGCTCTGCCTCAGGGATTTCTTGATGAAGCATGGATCTAGAATCAGATTTCTATCTGGGGCAAGGATCATCACTGGTAGTTCAATGGCTGCCAAACAAGAAAAAAGAAGGCTGAGGATATGGTTCAGTGGCGTAAGAGCCTGCCTGGCAAGCATAAGGTGCTGAGTTTGCACTGGTACAGAAAAACATAAACAGAGAAAAAATTGACTGAGAGATTAAGGACATATTGATACAGGGAAGTAAAACTCCCAACCTGACCTGCATGAGTTCGTGTTCTCTAAAACTGAAGAATGAATTTTAGGAACAAACGGAGGTTGAGGAAAAAACTTTATTGGATAGAAAAGCTTCTGTTGGAGAGAGAAAGGAGTCCCGAGCGGGTTGCCCAGGAAGCTGCCTCTTTCCGGGTATTTTTATAGGGCAAAACCGTGTGGGACAAAGGTAGAGAAAAGGTCTCGCTTAGGTGGATGTGGGTTGAGACAAAACCATAATCAATCAATGGGATTACAAGCACCATTGTTCAGGTAAAGTTGATTAGGGCCAGGACCAAATGGGGAAGCGAGTCAAGTAGTAAGCGGACATGGTAGTAAGTGGGCATGAATAGGGGACAGGGTTTCTTCCCCTGGGGGTTGAGCTAGTGACTCACTTGGGTCTTTTCAGGTAATCGCTACCTATTTAGAATGTCAATCCCTGGTGGTACTCTTTTAGCATTTGTTTGACCTTTAGGTCTGGTTCACAGCAGGAGCCTCCATTCCTCCCAGAGTTGCAGACATCTTGTTTCCTGTATTATTTCTTTTGAGGGCCTGGCCCTATTTAACTGCCTAAAAATATGTTTGTGTAACTCTGCTGCCTGCAACAATATGATCTAAATAACAAGGTCATAAGGTGCATTAGTAAGTCCACGTGCAAGACAATAACCAAAATCCCCATTTCCAGGTATGTGGGCAAGACACCCGTGACTCAGTTCCTTATGGATCTTAGAAGCATGGGCAACCAGCATTTGTGCTGTCTTTCACCGATTCAAATTAATAACACAGAAGCTACCTTCTTTTTTTGGAGACAAACACAATCTGCCTGTTAAGAGCTGCAGTTTCCTATGATGCTGTCTGGCCACCACTGATAAGTGTTAGGTCCAAGATCGGGCGCGGAAGGAAGGACACCAAGAGCCGAGGCCTGGTGGAAGTTCAGGATTTATTCCAGAGGCTGTATCAACACAGGGCCACCAGGCAACTAGGCCACAGTGACCCCGAGCCTTTGTTCGCTCAGGATTATATAGTATTTTTGGTGGGCTAAGCAGCAAGCAGAGTGACAGAAGCCAATCGTGTGTGTTAGCTGGGCTTACACTTGAAGGGATAGGACAGTTTGTATTGGGCTTTGTAACAATTGGGTGGTGTGGGTCGTTAGGGAGATTTGTTCTAGAAAGGGTCTTGTTGTCCCAAGAATTGTTGGTTTCGGTGGGGTTATCTTAAGTCCATCTGCAAGCTGGGGGGCACATAGGGACATCACGAGCTGTAGGGTAGGGCAGTAACCATAGCAACCTTAACAACCTATTGTGATTCAGTCACAAGGTCTGGTTGACTCATAGAGTCTGTTTGGTTTGGGCTTCACAATGTGGGGTCCTAACAATAAGGAGCCTATCTGAACTCAAAGAATGGTAATTGCTCTGGACAAACTCATCTAGGCTTTCTGGTAAGTCTTAGGTAGTAGTTGATGATAGGAGGAAGATATAACTAGCTTTATGGTTTCATGTAAATAATTATCATTTATTATGCCCCAATAGGTATTTTTTGAGTCATCTAGGAGGAGCTCAAAAGAAACAGAAAAGTCCCCAGAGGCCATGTTTGAAGCAGCAAAGGGATGGGTAGGACCAGGCCCAGGGCCCACCCACGTAAGAGCACGCACCCTGGTCCCCCGGTGCAGCAGCCTATCATTGTTCCCTTTTCTGAAAAGAAGCTTGAGGCTGTCCCCTGGCTCACAAACTTGTGAGGAGCTGGGGCCTCTTCTTCTCCTGACATCACAGGAAGCTTAGGATTTACTCTGCAGAGGTGATCACACCACCTACTCTCTGCACCTCCAAGGTAGGAGCAGTTAGAAGAGTCATGTAAGGGTGTTCCACTTGAGTGTGTGTTGACCCTGGGATACAGTCTATTTTCATGTCTTGACCTTGCATGTTGGGCTGACAATTTTTTTTCTTGGTACCAGGGATCAAACTAAGGACCTTGTACTTGCTAGGCAGGTACTCAAGCCACTGAGCTATCTCTCTGGCCCTGACAATTACTGTTTGACCTTAATCCTGGAAGGCCTACTGGAGTGTTCCCAGATGGGCAACTGGTTGAAGGAGCTTGGAGGCTTCTGCGTCCATAAATCAGAAGTCAAAAAGTCTCTCACAAAGCATCTCAAAGGGGCTCATACTAGATCTGGACTTGGGTGATCTAGTCACCTAAGGTGGGTTTCTTGATGCCTCTGGGGAAAGGCCCTCTTGAGGGTTTGATTGGCTCATTTGACCTTCCCTGATCATCATGGTCTCTATGCAGTGTGCAGATGGCACTTAATTCCAAGAGTTTTTGCAACTCCGTATGTGACATGAGATCTATTAGAGGGTCCGTTATCACTCTGGATGGCCTAGAAAGTATGAGTGATGGGCTCTCTCCTTTAAGGAGAACTTTTATCACCTCAGGTGCACAGTCTGACGTGGTAGAGAAGGCCTTTATCTACCCAGGAAGGGTAAGAGTGCACACCAACAGGTGCATGTGCACCTCACACATAGGCATGGGGATGAAGTCTATTTGCAAATTTTCTCCATGGGAGGACACACATACTTTTGCGCTGGTTCAGAAAACTGAGGAAGAGGAGTCTATGGTTGATGAGGGCATCGGCAGGATTTAGCCTACAGAAGTGGGCTCAGTGTGGTAGATTCCAGGACCTGAAGTGAGCACGTGTGCCCCAGCAGTGGTGGGGTTTGCCCTAAGTGGAAAGCATCACTTAGGGACTTAATGACTCTCCACTGTGCTCATTGTGAGCAGCCAGAGTCCCACGCACCACCAGCAGCCCTTCTCTTCTCTCATTATAAATCAGCTGAAATTCTTTAGTAAAGCATTCTGGCTGTAAGCCAAGAGCCAAGATGGGGCCCATGGGTAGAGCTATGGATGGGTTGGATGGGCTAGAACTGTTTGGCAATGGCATCTGCCTTAGAATTTCCCTAGGAGACAGGGTGCAAGGAGGCTTGATATCCAATGCAAAGGACAGCTGCAACTTAGTTTAAAAGATTTACTCTGTAGTATGTTTCCAGTTCTTCTGGAAAAATGACCAGGAGGGGAGTAGCTGGTTTTCTGTGGAATCTCCACACCACAGGAATATATGTGTACTTATGTTTATAGCAGTACAATTTGTCATAGCTAAATTTTGGAAACAACTCAAGTGCCCATCAACTGAGGAATTAATAAAAAGACATGGCATTTTTATACAGAGGAGTATTACTTAGCTATAAAAAAATAAAAAAACTTGAGGCTTTTTTAGTTACATTGATGGAGCTAAAGACCATAATATATAAGTAGAATAAGTTAGAACCACATGTGCAAATATTGTGTCTCCCTAGTATAAGAACCTGAAAGAGTAAATAAAATCTGGAAAGTAGAATAGATACTGTGAAAGGGAAAGACACTGTTCACAGGGAGGGAATAACTGGGAAAGCTGTTGAGGGAAAGGAGGAAGGGAAAAAAGAAATGTATATGTGTATACACAAGATAGCGTGGTTGATTGTACTACTGATTTCTGCTAGTCTGTTGAAAGGAGAAGTTAATGCTACATTTTCCTCTCTTTTTTAATATTTTAACTTTTTGACCAATTTTGCCTACTTATTCTGGTGGTGTGAACACCTAATTTGACAACAGTATGCCATAACATTGTTGAATTCTTATCATTCCTATCATTTTGCTTAGTGAAATTCTTCATCCTTTCTAATATGTGTGTGTGTGTGTAGTTTCTTTTTTTTTATTTTTACTATTTTTATTTTCTTTTAGAAAGATAAGAAGAAGAGGGCCAGAGAGATAGCTAGGTGATCTAAGCACCTGCCTGGGAAGTGCAAGGACTCAGGCTTGATCCCTGATTCTGCTTGCTGTGCCAGCAATCAAGGCTGGGTGTTGTGGTGCACACCTGTAACCCCAGCGCTGGGAAGCCTGAGACAAGGGGGTCACTGTGAGTCCAAGCTGTGTAGCGACACCCTATGCCAAAGAAATAAATAATTTTTTTTTAAAAAGGGAAGAAGAAGAAGAAGGAGAAGGAGGAGAAGTAAGAGGAGGAGGAGGAGGACCCCTAGTTTTCCCTATTCAACCTTCACTTGTTCCCTAGTTAACTGCAGTCACGAGAGGCCAAGTAAGCTAATCATCCATCTGACTTACCCCAATGTGTGCACCCAGCTGGAGTTCCTACAGCTGCCTGGAGGATTCCGTCCTCAGTTTTCTGAACCAATGCAAACGTGTGTGTCCTCCCATGGAGAAAAAGTGCAGAATTCAGCACAGCATCTCAGTCCCAGCGTGGGTCAGTGTGGTCCTGTTGTGGGCAGCTGTATGAAGGTGGGATCCTTGCCTACTCACCACCTCCCTTTGGCCTGGCTCAAGCTGACCCTCTGAGAGATGTAGGAAGCACAGCTACTGAGAAGGAATTCCCATGTTTCATAGTCCACCAAAAAGCACAACCATTCAGCAGAAGTCTTCTTGCTCCTACAAAGGCGGAAGCCTTTTGTTCAACAGTCTAGTGTCCAAAGGCCAATCAGGTCAGCCCATCCCAGACATCAGTCCCATGAACTGGACAAAGGAAAAGAGTTCCTGAGTGAGCATGATGCTATCTTCCAGTGGACTGGGCTTCTTGACCACTGACTGATCTCTGGTCTGATTTCTGCTGGCCGGGGGCCTCCAAATGATACAGTGCAGAATTCAGTGCATCAGTTTGGAATGGAAGTCAGGGTGCTTTGTGCAACTAGCACAGGATGGCGAGTGCGAAGTCCAGATGGTGAGCGTGCAGTTCAGATGCCAAGTGAGAAGCAGCTGCATTATTTACAAGGACAGGAAGCTCAGGCAAGCTCTTGCCCACAGAAACATGGTGCAACAGGAAAGTGCTGGGGGCTGCAGGAGCGCAAAAGCACTGTCTTCGCACACATAGGCTGCTGGATTTGAAGGCTGTGCCCCCAGACGCCGTCCCCTGAACCTCTAGGTGTGACTGGCAGGGAGGGCTGACGCAGGGCTGCTGGGCAGCGTCCTCTCGGGGTTCTCTCACGCCCGCTGCCCCAGGATCTGACCGTAATCATAATCGCTGTTCTGAGGTGCAGCACACATTCCCGAGCCCTGGGCAAGGACAAGCTGAAGGTCACGGAGGCCAGGCCAGGCCCCCTTGCTGGAGCACCCTTGTCTGCAGCAGCTAAGGTCTCTTGGGCTTTATTGTATTGTTCTCTGCCTCTCTCAGGAAGACTGGCCCTGGCTTGCTGCTTTAATTGGGTAGGTCAGAGTCACTTCTTCAGCTTTTTAAAAAAAATTCATTTTACTTTATTTATTTATTTATTTATTTATTTATTTATTTATTTATTTATTTGATGTGGTAAATGCTTTTATTTTATTTTTTATTGAAGAACAAATAGCAATGAAACAGTTTCAAATCAAATTAGTAGGACAGATTCAATAATTAATACATTGCATATTGTTTTAGTAGTGTTTTTTTGTTGTACAAGGTGCATACATGATATTCTATTTACAACACTATTAGAGCAGATGCCTCCAATCAATGAATTAAGAGAATGTAGCTATATACTTTTTTTTTTTTTTTTTTTTTTTTTTTTTACAGTTAGGATAAATATGCAGTACTTTTGCTTCAGCTTTATTTTGCTGCCTATCCTAGGACTGCTGATTCTGTCACCTTGGAACAGCCACGCTCTGGTCTACCACAGACAAACAATGGTTTTGAGCTGCAAAGTTAGCATTTCAGCAGACATGGAAGAAAATTTTTGACTCATGTCAGATGTGAGGAAGGCAGTTTAGGTAACATTTTGGAGTCATCCAAACATCAGAAAACAATTGCAAGTTCAAAATGGTAGAGGGCAGACATGAAGTTGTATGACATGAGTAAGGAAGGATTTGTCACACATTTCTATATTGTAATTTACATATTCATAAAAAGGAACCCACTGTCAGACAGCACTGGCTATTGAGTCAGGCAAAGAAAGCAAACTGCCCGGGCTGGAATTCCACGTTCACTGGGGCAATTGCTTCACCCACGCCTAATTCATGGGGAGCAGCGATAGCTAAATAAATGTCCAAAATACCTCAATAGCAAACAGTATGCAGCCCCAACATTTTTGTTTGATTATAATTGTTTTCATTAGTGTTAGATGTTTGCAACTCACATAAGGCACTTTGAAACATTTCTGAACAACAAGTTCATTTTGTATTATCTCTACTAAAGTACTCTACATGCCAGGGGTTCAACCAGATGCCTAAATTTTAGAATACATAAATCATGTCTTTAGAAAGCTTGTATTTAGTTAGTGAAAATGATTTCCTTGGCTCTCAAATGTCTCAGTTTTTTAACAGAAAGAATCAATACCATGAAGCTTAGCTGATGCTCCCACCAGAACCCCAGCTGGAGACTTGCTCCCTTTACCAAGCCCCCAGACAGACCTCTCTGCTAAAGACATCCACCTGTGGCCACCCCAACTAAGGACCCCGTTAAGCTGAGAGAAACCAGATGGGTTGCTGCTCCCATTTCCCCAGCGGCAGCTGGATGGCCAGATCGGAGGGGAAATGTAGGGAAGGCAGCCTCTGGGCAGGGAAGAGGCAAGCCTAATTCAAAATTAACTGGGAATTGTACTATGAACAGCTTCTGCCTCCACACATAGCCACAGCTGATGGAGCTAGAAAAGCAGAGAGAGGAACCAGACAGAGCGGAGCAGTCTATCAGAAATGGTTAACAAAGCAGGGAAGAAGTCAGAACACAAGAGGCCAGAGCAACCATCCTGCCACTCACCTGATAGAATATGAAAAAGATGCCACCTGAGGGCTCCTGTTTATTATCACCCCCCACACACACACACGCACCTTCATGTGTGACACCAGAACATTGGCCAAGAACACCATATCCCCCTTGGAGAAGATTAGGCTAAGCCAGAGTAGGGCTAAGCCAAGGTGGCAAAGAACTACTGGGTGTATAAACGTTGGAGGTCCATGAGTCCTGGGACGGTTTTTAAAACTTTTCTGTACTCACACGATGGGCCTACACTTGAGAAGGAGAAAGCCAGAGAATCAAAGGCTTTGCTGTGGAAAGAGGGGGACTTGAACATGACAACTAAAAGCAAAGCAGGACATGTGGGCCACTAGGCATCAGGCACCCCATGCGGAAGTGGAAAACGACAGGGACAGGAAGTTTCTAACCCCTCACATGGCCCTGAACCCCCTCTCTCTTCTTTGCTTCCCCACCCCACTGCTATGGTGCCATCTGAACTTTCCCAAACCTGCAGGCTAATCTGCAAATGACGTTCCTGAAGATGCAGATTAGTTGGTTTTTATTTTGTTTTACCACCGAGTAGAAATGGAAAGCCATGGGTGGCCAGGGCCATTCAAAGAAAACTATCAATTCAATGCACTTTTTACATCTAATATTTGCAATAAGCTGTAACCCAGCTACCCGCTTACCACAAGCATTTCAACAAGTAGTGGTGTGAATTCAAACCCCAGCATCAGCAGTGGAGAAATAGGAACCCATGGGAAATGGCAAAACAATCCAAAATGACCAAAAAGGCAAAGAGGAAACTGCACCACATGTCATGAGTCGTAATTAAGCGAGAAGGGAAGCGAAGGGGCTTTGGGCCCAAACTAAGGGGCCTGGTCTCACCCACCAGCTTCAGGGGCAAGATATGGTCGTGGGCCGGGGTGGCAAAGTCTAATCTGTAAGCAAGAAAACTCATAAAAAAAGCATCAAGAAAGGTTATTTAGCAATAACTGTGGCCCTCATCCCAAGTGAGCAGAAAGACTCAAGAATGACAGATGAATTTCCTGTTGCATATGTTTTATTTTATAACTTTATTAATTCAGCTAGATATTCCAAGACCAACCTCTTCATAAGAACTGAATTCTCACACAAGTCACCAAAAATCTTTTCCTTTATTTCTCTGTATTGTATTTCTTCTTTGTTCCTCTGTATTAGAATTTAGTTTCCCAGGCTAGCTAGCTATGGACACACTATCCAGCCTTCTGAGTCTGCTCCCCACAGAACAGGGACAAAATGAGTAATTCAGGGGCTTGTGGTAACTGTGTGGGCTGATGGGAATCAGAATTCCAGTGTTACTGCTATCAGTATTTATTTTTTTCTAATACTTTACTGCCATTGAGAGAACAGAACATTAGATATTCTAGTATATCAAGCTTCCTGAGGTTCAACAGAGGACACAGATAGGACTCATGGCTAGGGCATCTGGGGTTATCCAGTAAGATGTTGAGGGTAATTTGTATGACTCTCATGGACAATTACAAATGCCATTTCCTCTCTCCTCCTTCTCGACTGCAAATAAGGGTTTGGTCTGGCAGCGTTGCTTTTCCCAGGAATTTCCTATTTTCTATTCCCTTTCAGAGGTCACGTCCACTTCTAAGTGTCTTTTTAAAATTAAAAAAAAAAAATTAAGGATTGTACTAAATAGTATTCAAGCAAAAAAAATTACAACTGTTACAGAATTTCACTTAACAAAGTAATACTAATTTCACAGTATTTGTTGTAATACATAGTGTTGTCTTACAATGAGTTATTCGTATTACCAGATATATGCAGGCAAACTTGGAAGAAGAAAGAAAAATCAAAGAAATATATAAGAAATGAAGAAGAGAAAAAGGACAAGCAATTGAAAAAAGGAGAGAAAACAAATTAAGCATCATCTGCTCCTTTCCACAGTCCGAGTGACTTTTGGAAACGTGTTTTCTGGACAAATGCCCACTGGTGTACAGACATTTTCCATTCATCTGAGGACTCTGACAACTGTGCTGCTATAAATACGGTCACATCACAGTTCTACCCCTTTCTGTTTTAACTTTAATACATCTTTCTTGTTATTAGTGAATGGCTATGCTACACGATTTCTACTTTCCCTGTGGGGATCGACACTGTATCTCAGTTTTCTCCTTTGCCCCGTTTTGCTTCTCTCCCCCACCTCTGCACATCTCCCTACACTTTCTCCTTTGAGAAGAACCTCCGTCTCTGCTTCCTATCATCCTCTTCTCATTTTGCTCCTTAGCAACACTTTTGGTTGCTCGCGTAAGAGAAGCTTTGCGCTATTAATGCGTGTGCGACCGACTTATTTATTTCATTCCATACTATTGTTTCAAAATGCATCCATTTTCTTACAAATGACTCAAATATATTTTCTTTATGCACAATACTATTCCATAATGTATAAAAACTGTATTTTCTTTGTCCACTCATCTGTTGATGGTCATATGGTCCACTTCCAAATTTTAGGTATCACAAATGAGGAGTGAGCTTTTTCTTTCTGTTTTATTAAAAAACTTGAGGAGTGTTAGTGTCAGATCTTAAATCTTAAATTTTTGTAGAATTTAGCAATGAACCCATCCAGCTATGAGCTTTGTTTAGTTTTAGGTATTTTTAAAATTACTGCTTCACTTTTGTTACTTGCTATTGAATCACTCAGAGTTTTT
Source organism: Ctenomys sociabilis (assembly GCA_004027165.1). Lineage (NCBI taxonomy): Eukaryota > Metazoa > Chordata > Mammalia > Rodentia > Ctenomyidae > Ctenomys > Ctenomys sociabilis. The sequence goes on along the minus strand of PVKA01016178.1, from coordinate 21,751 downwards.
CAGTCTTCTTGGTACGGCTTTGGCAGTTCACAAACATCTAGGAATCTGTCCATTTCTCCTGAATCGTTCAGTTTGCTTTCACATAGGCTTACAAAGCAGTTAGTTATTTTTTATTTCAGCAGTTTCTACTGCAACTTCACCTCTTGCATTTCCAATTGCATCGATTTTGTTCTTCTCATGTTTTTCTGGTTACACTAAGACTTGCCTTATTTTGTTCATTATGCCAAAGAAACAACTCTTCCATTCACTAATTCTTTACATTTTTTGTCTCAAGTTCATTGATTTCTCCTCTGGTCTTTTAATGTCTTTCCTTGTACTAGCGTCGGGTAGGGTTGCTCTTGTTTTTTAGGATCTTGAGGTTCACCATTGGGTGACTTATTAGGGCTCCCCCTGTTTGTGATATGGGGGTTTACAGCTATGAAGTTTCCAGTTAGAACTGTTCATTGAGTCCCATGAACCCTGAAACATTGTGCAGACCTTCTCATTTAGTTCTAGGAGCTGTTAACAGTATTTGTTCTTTGACTTATTCTGTAACCTATTGTTTATTTAATAAATATGTTGTCTAGAGTTTATTCATCTGCACGATTTCGGTGCTTTTTGTCATTGATTTCCAGCTTCATTGTGGCATGATCTGATGATATGCATGGCACGTGTTCTGTTCTTTCACAATTACTTAAATTTGCTTTACAGGCTGATCTGTAGTCTATTTTGAAGAAAATTCCATGTGCTGCTAAAAAGAATGCATATTCTGTCGTTTGGAAGAGCACTCTGTACATGTTTATTGATTGTATTGTTTTCAAAGATTGTGTTCAAGTCTAACATTTCTTTCTTGCTCTAGTTGATCTGTCCTTTCGTTATAGCAAAGTTATAGCAAAGTATTTAGGACCCCACTATGACTGCATTTGTGTTTATGTGGTCCTTCATGTCCAGTGCTATTTATTTTATAAAGTTGGATGAGCTGCTGTTCAGTGTTTATATGTTCAATATCTCTTCTTGTTGCAATGTTCCCTTAATCAATAGGTGGTGATCTTCGGCGTTTTTATAAGTTTTTTGTTTTTCTTTTTAAGTTCACTTTGTCTGAAGGTAGGGAATTCATACCTGTTTTTGCTGTTTCCTATTACATAGACTATTATTTCTTATTCTTTAATTTTTAATCTATGCGTTGTTCTTTGGGGTAAATGTGTTTCTTGTATACAATGTAGGTTGCCTTTTATTTCTTGACTCATTCTGCCAGTTTAGATCCTTTTGATTGGTTGACTGCATTCCCATTGAGTATTATTACCCACAGGTACTAACTTATTCCTGCCGTTGTCTTATTTTTCTGTTGCTGATTTCGTATTTTCTTTCTGCCTAACTGCTTCCCCTGCCTGAAGTATGCAGTCTATTACACCTTTAGCCACTCTTAGCTTCACTACCTCTTTCTTAGGTGTTTTGGAGAAGTTTAGTTGTGCTAGTTTGGTGGTCATGAATTTCTTTAGGTATTCTTTATCATGAAAATATCTTACTTCTACATCAATTTTGAAAGATAATTTCATGACATGTATCAACCTGTGCTGTTGATTATTTTCTTCTATGACTTGAAACCATTGACCTTAGAGTTTTACACTAAAATGTCAAAATAATAGGTTTTTCCTTTATATCTGATCTGTTACTTTTTCCTAACTGCCTTTAAGAATCTGTCCTTGTTTTGGAGTCTAGGAATTTGAATATGATTGTTGTGGCGAGGTTATTTTCTGATCATAGCTATTTAGGGTTCTGTACTACTTACTTATCTGTCTATTCAATGTTTTCAGCTTATTTGTAAAGCTTTCTGCTACCATTTCATAAGCTTTTTGGGGTCATTTATGCTGTCTCATATTTTCACTAATTCCAATTAATCTGAGATTAGTTTTTTATGTTTTACCCAGGAGCTGTTGGATTGATTTTCCATTTTCTATTGTTTTGCAACTTTTGTTGTTCTTTCTAAGGTATTTCTCAATAATTGGTCTCTACCAGCAGTCCTGTCCTCTACTTCTGACACTCTGTCTATTCTGTGCTGTCCACATTTTTGATAAAAATATTTAATTTTCAGAATTTTTTCTTCAAGCTTTTTATAGTCTCCAACTTTTTCTGTGCTGGTCATGTATGCTGTGCATTACTTTGTTTAGCTCTTCTAAACTGTTTATCACTGTTTTCTCCAGACTTGCTGATTGTTTCATTCATTTTGTTCAAAATCTTATTGCATTTGTCTTCTGTGTGTTTACCAGATACCTTAGTGAGTAGTTCTATATCCTCCCTGATACCACTTTGCATAATCCCAGTATCTTTGGTTTCCCCCCTTTGATGTCCTATGGATCAGCTTTGGGAGAGATGGAAGTTGGGAGTTTTTGTAGGCATTTTTTACTTGTCTTCTAATATTTCCACTTTTTTGTTTGTGTGTGTTGTTTTTGTGTTGAGGCTTATGGATTTATTGTAATGGAAAACTTTTTTTCCGGTATTGAATGCACAGTTAGCTGTTAGAGATTCATACACTTAGTGCTTACACCAACAGAGGTAGAGTAGGTGGGGAACTGGAAAATGCAGAGTGGAATTTGAAAAAAATAATCAATTGAATGAGAGAAGGAGGAAGGAAAAGTGATACAGGAACTTTTGCTGATGAGTAAAGTGAAGTTAATAGGACAGAGGAGAGCCTCTTTGGTTGGAAGGAACCACAAGAATAACAAGGAAGGGTGAGCACAGAGCCAAAGCAGAGAATGAAGATAAGAGGAATTTAGAGAATGTTTAAAAGGAAAAAGATAAAGAAGAGATAAAGGAAACTACAATAGTAAGAAAATGGAGAAAAAAACCCAAGCTTCAAAAAAACAAAGAAGACATTTTATTTACTAAAAATAAATGTAAGTAAGCGGAACATTCAATTTTTTGATAATTTATCATTAATTCACACAGATCAATGAGTGTCTCAGTTACTCTTCTCTCATTGCTGGGACAAATACCCAACACCCAAAATGAAGGAAGGAGAGTCTTATTTAGCTCACAGCTACTGGAGGTTTCAGTCCACATTCAGCTGGCTCTAAGGCAGACTCGCACAGGATAGCGAGCGACTTGTCCCGGTGATGTCGAAGAGCAATAGAAGCCAATGTAGGAGTAGCAGCAACAGTGGCAACAGAGAGCAAGTCTGACGCTGTCTCTCTTATGTTATACTCCGCCTCTGGCTGTGTGTAGCACTCACACCCATAATCCCAGCAATACTAAAACCCATAATCCCAGTGGATCATGAATTAATCTCAGACTCTAGAAGTCACTGCCCCATGATTGCATGAGGGGACAGCTAGACACAAACCATGACAATGAGGCTCGTAACCTCATTTTCTACTAGCTTGCTCCCTGTGTTGTTACCTAGGACAGAACTCTGGGCAGGATGCGGAGTACAGTAGTGAATGACAACTTATCCTCCTCTTTAATTTTATTTCTTGATAATGGCTTATTAATGATGTGAGTGCAGTGAATTAGTTTTTGTTTATGTTTTTATGGTACTAAGGTTTAAACATAGGCCTTCGCACTGAACTTACTGTCATTATTAAAATTCTTCTTATTATGTATTTTTAGACAAGATCTTGCTTAAACATGTGACTTTCCTGCCTCAGAGGCAGAGTAGATGCAAGTTACCACCCACACCAGGGTGGGCCTCTCCATTACCCATACCCGGGACTATGCTCAGCCTTCAATGAGCTAACTTAGCTATCACACAACTTATTATTATTTTTTTTTTCTTTTTGGTATTTTAGGGAAGGGTGTACAGGGTGCCCAGGGTCTCACTGCTACATCAGCCTCATAGTGATCTGCCTGTTTACAGCCTCCCAAGAGCTGGGATTACAGGCCCGTGCTACCATGCCCAATCTTGTTCACTGTCTCAGAGAGCCTTGGGGGTGGGGCGGCACGGCAGGTCCAGGGATCAAACCCCTGGCCCCTGCTCCTCCTTGCAGGCACTTTAATCCACTAAACTATTTGGCTGGCCCCACAACCTTAATCCATATTCACACCTCTTAAATCCAACCATATCCTAAAATCTCCACCTATGAAGTACATGGGACACTAGAGAGATTTTAGACACAAACCATACCAAGTTCACAGTGGAGTGCTGGGATTAGCTACCATTCTGGGGTAGAATTAGTTTTTGTTAAGAAATTGTATCAACTTTCCTTCAACGTACTTTCAGAATGCAAGCTCTGTTTTGATATTTTCTATTCCTTCCGTTGCGATCTAAGCCACTGTGATCTCGCTGGATTACTGCAGCAGCGCCTGGTTGATCTCTTCCGCCAAGCTCTTCCCAGTCTGGTATCTAGCTAGGTGCCAAGCTTCCTTAAATATGGGGAGACTCTGTCCCAACCAAGGATGGAAGTGAATGCTAGAAAGCAAAGGCCTTTCTGCTCCATGGTTCAGGGCTTTTGGGCTAGATAGTTAGATTTTAGAGCAGAATCAAAAGGACTACAGTCTGCAAAATTAAAAGCAATTTGTTCTCAGAGAGGTTTGCTTTTGCTGTTGTGTATCTCCTATGCCCGGGTAAGACTGCGTACACTAGGTCAACATGTGTCATGTGATAAGCTATGCATTCCAGCCCTGCTCCTTGACCAAAGCTCCTGGCTGGTATACTGCAGATGATTTTCTCCTATGTCTTCATTTTCATGTCTTTGAGTTGTAAAATAGACAGCAGCATAAGTCCCTGCTCACTGCTGTTCCCCTGAGGCGCTCTTAGGCTTAAGACAGCCCCTCTGCTGTCGTGGTGATGGACCAAAGTCGCGTCTCTGAGTGTCCTCCTTACCCTCTGCACACCCGCAGTCACTCCAGGCAGCGCTGCGGCTCCGCTGCCCGCGCTTTCTCCGCATGTCCACGTGCTCCTTCTTTTCTTTCAGCTCCTAACTCAACATCATCTTTTCAACGAATTCTACCCCGATAGCCTGTCCCAGTGCCCGCACACCCTCTGCAGCCCTATTGCTCATTTACGCTTGGGCACTCTACCTTTTTCCATAAAAATTCTATTTTCTGAAATAGTACATTATTTCTTTATTAGATGAACTCTTAAATCATCCACCTCCTCCAACAAAAGTACAGATCTTTTCTTTCTTTTTTGTTCTTGGTATATGCCAAAGGCCCAGAACATGGCCAGAAATGTGACAAACTCTGAGTATATTTAAGAGACAGAAGAGCCATCTTTGTTCTTGTAAAAGGAGTAGGAAGTGTCAGCTTTTAGATGGGCAAACTGGTTTTGTACTGTCTTGTTTTTGTTGACGGGTCATTTTGCTTGGTTCTACCTTGGAAATAAATGCTATTCTAAAACTTTTGAGCTTCTTCAAATAAGATAATTGGTTAAGAACATAGTGCCTCATTCAGATTTGTGTGTCTTTCTTAACTTTGACATCTGAGTTGGTGACTTCTCTGTTCTTGGGACAAAAGGCGTGGTGGCATCCATAACTCTTAAAAAGTCCATTTTGGCTCCAAGCCTCAGGGCACAGTCAATGGTTGGCTGGCTCCAGGGCAGAAGTGGCGTGGTTGATGGGCATGGCAAGGGAGACCTGCTTGAGCCAGGGCAGCTCTAAGGCTGACAGGAGGGATGCAGCAGGGACCAGAAGGCGCCCCTTCATGATGGCCCCCGGGCCCCGTCTCTTCCACCTGGGCCTTGCCTCCTAACAGGTAGTCATTAGGCAACAAACCTGTTAGAGCTGGTCCGTAAGTGTCCTGCTAGTGCCACACACACTCACAGGTGGGGCTTTTGGGACATGGTTGGATTTAGGAGACTGAAGATGGATGCAGGTTGTGTGACAACTAAGTGAGTTCACTGATTGGCTTAGTGGAGTCCTGGGTGGGGACAAGGGGAAAGCCCACCCTGAGTGTGGGTGGCACTATCCAGTAGACTGTCACCTCAATGAGATAAAGGGAAAAGAAGGCTCAAGGCTTGCCGAGTCGTGTCTGCCCTGCCTTGGGTTCTCCTCCACACACTAACTTCTGCCACACCACCCTGCTTTAGAGCCTGCCAACCATGGATTAAAACCTCTATGAGCTTTGAACTGAAACACGGTTTTCCTCCTTCTATTTAAGGGTGTCAAGCCACCTTTCCCAGCAATAAGAAAAGTAACTGAGACAGAACCTACAAATGGATGAGTGCATGGATAAGTGCACTGCTCCACGAGCTACTCATGTCCCCAAAGCTGCACTTCTGATGAGGCTTGGGGGATGCTTTAGGTCTAATCATAACAACACCTCCCCTCATCTCCAAGGTTAGAATGAGTCTGTGTGTGATATGAACTTGCCCTTGGTGGCTAAGATTTGCCAGTCTAGCATTTTCCTACTGTAAGTATGAGTTAGTAAAAATTAACTAGCATTTATCACATGATCAGAGACAAAATAAATAGCAGAAAGTAGCTTTATTTTTGTACTTTAGGGAAGGGTCTACAGGCTGTGCAGAGTTTCACTACTAGATTGGACTTGTAGTGACTTGTCTGTTTACAGCCTCACAAGAGCTGGGATTATAGGCATGCACCACCACGCCTAGTCTCAATTGGTATCTCGGTGCATCCCAGGGGCAGGGCCTGCATGGCAGGCTCAGGAATTGAAGCCCTGGCCCCTATGCCTGCTTGTAGGTGCTTTAATATGCTGAGCTATTTGGCCAGTCCTGAAAGTATCTTTCTTACTTGATTATGCAATGGATTCAGGAAGAAACCACACTGTAAACTATGAAACTGTTTTATTCTTCATGTTTCTATTTTAATGAATTAATGTTCTATTGAATTTCATCTTTCTTTTGCTATTTATAAAAATGATTTAAAAATAAAGCATATCTTAGTTATTAGAAAGGGAAAGTTCAAGTGTATGAAATAAACCCATTACCATTTTCCAAGTAAGCTTAAGTTTAGTAAGAGGGACAGCAGCCATTTGAAGTTGTGAAACACAGCAGGAATGTGTGGGGCGGACTCAGTGAGGTTTGACCGGGTGATTCAGGAGCCTTCTGACTGGACCTGCCAGAGGCCGCGCGACAATCTTTGCTTTATCTGAGAGGGGCAGGTCTGGCAAGTCTTGTTGTTTCTGAAGCATGCTGTACAAGGAACTGAAGCTTGCGTTCTGTTGAGAAAAATCACCCTATTTATGAAATAAAAATGGAAACTTGAAATAACCTGAGCAGCTCTCACTTTTCCCTGTGCACAAAAGTTATGCCCATGCCCAGTTATTTTTCCATTTTAAGTAGACTGTGGTCATCAAATACGATAAAGAAATAAGTTAAAATTGGGGACCATCCTATCTAGGTTATAAAAAAGCAGTGAAGGAATGTAGCTTCCACTTCATTTTGAGAAAGTTATTACTTCTAATAAGAAGTTAGCATCGACAAACCCATCTTTTTCTACTTATTCGATATAATAGTACCTCATCTTCTCAGGATTCTAAAATCAAATTAATAGGTGATGGTAGAAGAAAACTGAAAAATAAGACTGAGGGAATTTAGAAAAAAAATCGCATTTGCACATTGTTCAATTCTGAATAACTGTTTTACTGTTTTTTAAAAGATTCAATTAATTAATGATGGCCTGATAAAAAGAACATTGTTCTGATTATACTAAACACTTCTAAATAGTTTTAAAATTATATGAGCCTTAAGTAATGTGGTATGTCTTTCTTTCTTTCTTTCTTTCTTTCTTTCTTTCTTTCTTTCTTTCTTTCTTTCTTTCTTTCTTTCTTTCTTTCTTTCTTTCTTTCTTTCTTTCTTTCCGTAGGGGAAATTTAACTTTGAGCTTACTAGGCAGGCACTGTGTAACTGAGCTGTATCCCTGGCTCTATTGTTTAATTAGGCCCAATTAATAATGAAATTTTAGTATAGAGTTTACTAGATTGGCCAAGCAAGAAGGATGGGAAGCAGCTATTCTGTGTTTGGCCCTATTCAGTGATTGTAAAAGTTTGGCCTGTGATATACTATCAGCAAACTTCCAGCAGAATCTATGATACTTGATCCACGTAATACGCTAGTGATCTCCTCCTGCAGAGAATGTCATGAGACCTCATCAGGGCTGTGGAGACTGGAATCAGAGCGGAAGCAGTTGCTGTTTATAGTGTCATGAGCAGCGGCAGCATCTCAGGCCTTGCTGTGCCTCGAATCAGTGTGTCCCGAAGGCCGGTGTGCTCAGGACCTGAGTCTTTACTCCTCGGGGAGGGCGCTGGGGGAACTTCAAGTGGCACAGCCTAGGGTTGGGGTCTGCTGGTCTCTGCAGGTGCACGCTGGGGACCATGCGAACCCCAGCACTTGCTCTGTCTCTTTTGAGGAGGTGAGTGATTCTGTGAGTCAAAATAAACATTATTTCTTTATTTTTAATGGATTTGGTATAAGGTCTCACTACGCAGTTTGGGCTCACAGTGATCCTCTTGTTTTCAGCCTCCCCAGCCTTGGGATTACAGGTGTGCTCTCCCACTGCGGGTCTTGGTGGCTGGCTCAGCTGCCCAGAGGGAAGGGAGCTGGCATGGCATGTGGTGTGGGGAATCAAACCCCGTTCTCCAGCTTGCCTAAGCAGCTACGAAGTTTGCTGAGTTATTAAATCACCCCTCGACATTTTCATCTCAAAGGTGTTTTTTTTCAGGTATTTATTAAAGAAATTAAAAACTGATATCAAATATTATTTGACAAATGCAAATCATAAAATACACCTTATTATTATTATTAATTTTAGAAATGTGAGCTATAAAAGGAAGAGCTAGCTTGATAGCAATGAAATATCCAGAAGATAGAAGCACTGTGGGTCAGCCATGAGTGAGGTGGGGAGCACATTCTTGTTTCTCTTCTCCTCCTCCACTTCCTCCTTTGCCTCCTCCTCCTGCTCCTTCTTCTTCCTCCTGTTACTGTCATGCTGTGTGTGTGATGCTGGTAGCCTGCTGCATGAGGCACGAACTCTACCACTGAGCCACATCCCAGCCTCCGTGTTATTGTCCTTGTGTGCGTATGAAACATCATTTACTCTATGGCCGCCTCGCTGCATTTCACGCACCTCAGGCCACATGTGCTCTGCTGCCCACGGAGGCGTTTTCAGCATCCTATCTTAAGCACCTTGTGGTCTCCACTGCTTCTGTAACACTTTGAAACCTGAATGAGCCTGAAAAGGGCCACTTTGTGGTGCTTGGGAGGTGCACAGAACCTTTAAGAACCAAGATTTTCTGGGACACCTTCAAGCTGTTGGCAGTGTGACCTCAGAGGGACAGTGGGATCCTAGCCCCTCCTTTCTCACTCACTTCCTGGCCATAAGACGAGCAGGTTGGCTCTGCTCCATGTTCGTGCTGGGGAAGCTGTTGCACTGCAGGCCCAGAGAACATGGGTGCCAACAGACCAGGGCCTGCAATCTGCAGCACTGTGAGCCTCAGCACCCCTGTTTAGCTCAGGGCCTCATGTGGTGCTGGAAGCTGGCCCGCGTGGCTAGATGCTCAGTGCCCACAGCCAGGCTTCTTCAAAGCAGAGATGCCAACTGGCCAGCCTTGTCTCCTCCTCTCTTGTTTGCGTTCTAGCTTTTATTCTGTGTTACTTTTCTTCAAGCACTTTTTACAGGATAGTAGGCATTCAGCAGCAGTAGGTTTTTTCCTTTTTAGTTTCCTGTCTTTCTCAATGAAAGTATCTAAGAACAGAGTCTTTGTTTTGTTCAGTGCTTCAGCAGAGCTTGAAAGAGTCCCTGGACTGTGGTTGTCATGTTACAGAATAGTGGAATGAATGAGGAAGCGAGGAGCCACCAGGCCTGCTGGCCCCTTGAAACGAGAACCTGTAAGATGATCTTCAGGTTGTCTAGTTCTAATCTTTTTCTGTTTTCCTTTTACTTTTTGTTTTGATATCTCAGATAAAGCAACCAACACAATAAGTAAGCCATCCTCAAAATACTTCAAAAATTGTAACAGACTCAGACATTATACCTATTGCAAAAGATGATATTCATTTGAACTGACAGGATTACAACAAAATTGTTGAGCCATACCGCAATCCAACCCTACATCTTAATAGTTTATGAGTTAAAACCAGCATATTTTATTGGTAAATCTACACTTTCTTTCTAAGCTTAATGGTTTGTTTTGTACAAATTTTGTTCTCCTAACAACATGCCCAGAAGTCTCCCTATCAGGATGCCCCTGGACTCCCTGTGCAGCAGCTTCGGCTCGGCCGGCTTCTGCCTTGTGGGGGTGCCTCAGCCTCCAGCTTTGGGGTCACAGACATGTGCCATCCTGTCCTTCTGGAATCTCACCCCATTTAAAAATTTTTATGAAAAAGATCCCCAAATGTCACAGCAAAATAATAAGAGAGTAACTGTGGTTAATACATGGTGTATCCTGCTGTTTAAAAGTTATTTTTGAAGAGCAGAAACATTCTTTAAGATGTAGGAAAAATGTAAGAAAACGTGACTTTCACTAGAATATTTACTTGTCTCATTTTTCATCCTGTGTTATACTTACCCCTGAGCCAACAACATCAGATTTTAATTTTTTCATTGCTCCTTTAGATCTTAATTCTAATGAATACTGATGAACAATATTGTACTTGCATTCTTTATCAATGGCTAAGCTCCTTTTAGCAAACTTGGAGTAAGCATTTTTTCAGTACATATTTTTCAGCTAAATAAAAGTGAAGATAGTAGCTGTGCCAGTCTTTAAACGCTGTCCCTTCATGAAAATTTACAAGGAATTAAAGTAAATTGTCATTGGACTATCTGGGGAAAGAGCAGCTCCTGGCAACTTTGAAAATGGAAACTCTCACGAGAGTTGGACAGATCAAATAGAAAAGGAAATTTTCGGTGCCTAGCCCCTGCAGTTCCTCAATGTACCCCTTTCACTATTTTTTTATGTTCTACCTCAAATATCTGTGCTTCTCAAGTGTCTAAGCAAAATCAGGCATTGTACAAAGGAAATTTTAAGACTCAGTAAGGTTTTGGGGTGCATCTCTGGAGAAGTGTTTCTCTCATTATGTGTGTGCAATACATTCAAAGTGCAGCGTCGGTACACGAGGAGCACGCCTTAACCTCTTCTGCTCCTTGTCCTTCCACAGCCTGCGGCCTCTTCCCATTCGCATTTGCACTTTATTTGCACTTTATTCCAGCTCTGGCTCTCCACCCTTGCCTCCTCTCTCCAGTGCTTGCTCTTTCCATTTTGAAAGTCTTCCGCCTCACATCACAAACCTTTTAGCTCACTCTGTATTTGCTTTCTGTATTTTTTTTTTTATGTAAAAGAAATCATGCAATGTTTAAACCCATGTGTATGATTGGAAATTTTTGTATTTTTGCAGAATCGGGGATTGAACTCAGGTCCTTGTGCTTGCCAGGGAAGCGCTTATTCCACTGAACCATGTCTCCAGCCCCTAGAAAGTATTTTTAAGTAAATCACTAAATCTATGTGATGAATTAATGGTGTCTTTTTCTGGATATTATGGATGAGAGATCAGTTAGAAGCTTGTCTAATTCTATTTTTAAACATTTATTTCCTTTTCTACTGTTTCTGAAGACTCTAAGCATTTTTCAATTTAATAAAAAAATTGTTAAAGTAATTTTAAGAAAATAACCAAAAAAGTTTAAGATGTAATGGATTTCAAATCATTTCAAAACACATGAGGCTGTTTTACACAAAATTATCACATTTTAAAGAATTTTTATTCATAATGCATGTTTCTCTGTACTTTTAGCTGAGTTAAAACCAGCATATTTTACTGATACATCTAGACTGAAAATGGAACAGTTCCAGCAAGCGTGGCGGCAGAAGGGTGCCTCGTCTTCTAATAGATGGAGATTGGAAAATATATGACACTGACTCACATTTTGGAGCCAACTTTTTTTTTTATATATATTTAGTGCAGTTCTACAGGGTCTGCACTTATCGGACTCGTAGTGATCCTCCTGTGTTCAGCTGCACAAGCGTGAATTACAGACTCACTCCACCAACCCAGTGTCAGTCGCCCTCTCTGGGGCTGGCACGGCACGTTGGGGATCGAACCCCAACGAGCTATCTGGCTGGCCCAGTCAACAGTTTCTTGATCAGAATATGTTGAATAATTTCCTTTAGTATTAAACTAATATGTTCCATGTCAGGATAAGGGAGCACGGAAGGGTCTGCTGATGGCTGTTGAGTGACACATGCGGTCAGTTCTCTGGGCACCAGGGAATCCGCACAGTACCCACAATGCCCACGAGGGGGCAACCTGGGGCAGCGCACCAACCTCGGAGGATGCCGCGCATTCAAGACCTCCGGATGAATTTTGCAGATTGTTTTCTCTCTGTGTAATGAACCGTTTCTAGGGAAAAGGTCTCAAAGGAAAACAGGGTTTGTTAGTCTGTCATCCCTTCTTTGTCCTGTTTTTCTGGCCTATGATTAATAGAAGGACAGTCTTTCAAGATGAAGCATTCATTCTCCTGAGGGTTGGGAAGGAAGGGAGAGTCAGGGCCCGAGAGCAGAGGGGAATGAGTCCAGGCTCAGGGAAAGTGCCTGGCCTGGAGACGGTTTTCCTGTCAGGGCTGACGGGAGGACAAAGGTGCAGGAGGATCCTGACGCTGGCCAGGAGGACTGTCGCTTCCTCCACTCGATGTGAGAGTGAGTTCAGAGCTGTCCTTGAGTCACGGAGACTCACCGGTCCTTTGAGGGTGCCAAGCAGGGGGACTTGAGGCGGAGAAAGGTGGGCAGAGGGGCCAGAATCCAAGCACAGGACGGCTGCACCCCTAGGGGACACTGCAAAACACCACAGGGCCTGGCCAGGCTAGCTCTACTGGGTGTTATGAATCACAACATTCTGCTGTAATTTTGTGTTACCTTAAACCTTTTAAAAAGTTGAGAGAAGCACACAGCTTTAGGGGATGGGCAATTTAAGGATTGTGTGATTCACGATAATAGAAGATATCTATGCCTTGTTCAAAGTTTCACGGACAATTACTGAATGCTTCTCAAAATATAGGAGTAGGAAGTATAAAAGGATTTGTAGACAATTGACAGAGTTGGCACATATAAATATTGAAAAACACCATCTACGATGTGTGGTAGTACAAGTTTAAAGACATAAAATTATTCCTCAGGTATTTAAAGAGAAAAGTATGAAATGTGACAATCTTTGGCATTAAAATGTAAGGGGTGCTACAGGGGACAGGAGAATTGGCACTACTCTGTGAGCAAACCATATTTTCAAGAAACATCTATTAAAATGTGAAGATGGATTTGGAAAATTGCTTCGTCTATGCTGTGAAACTCCAGCAGGCAAAGCAGGGTGCCCCTTTGTCATAAGAGGGCAATTGCTGATTTGTGTAACTCCTGGGCTTTGTTTTTAAACCTTGCACCTGTCATTTAGCCTTTCTGAAAGCATGAACAGTACTTGTATTGACCTAATAGTACAACAGCAAATCGAAGCACTGAAACAGCACCCAAGATGCGGAGACAGATTTGTCTGATGTCCACAGGCACTGATTTGGACCATTCCCAGAATCTCAGGCCCAGATCTCTGGTGGCCTAGGGCTTGTATGGGGTAAAGAAGCAGGAAGTACAGAGGCAGGAATGGCTGCCAAGTAGCGATTGGCTTGTACAGTGTGGGTCTCGTAATGACCAGCTGGGCATCACAGTGACCAGCTGTTTTTAGAAAACAAACTCACAGGAACTGTAGCTGGAACTGTTACCGGGGCACTGGCCAACTGAAGTGTACTGGCTGCTGCAGTAGGGTAAGCTGATGGGTGTGGCCTTGCTCCTATTTGCTAGGAAGCGAGGAGTGAACTTCAGCTGCAGGCTCCTCTCTTGTCCAGTGCCTGTGAGCTATTTAGTTGCTGGTAGTTTGAAGGAGTTTTAGGTGGTAAGGTGAGCCAGGATACAGCCTGGAAATTACCTGAAGATTTCTTAGAAGCAAGTGACTTCTTTATTTATTTGGTACAGAGTCTAGCTACATACTTTGGACTCCAAGTGATCCTCCTGTCTCAACCTCCCCAGCTCTGGGATTCCCCACATGTGCCACCGTGCATGGTCTGGTGGCTGACACAGCTTGCCTGGGGGATCCAGGGCCTCATGCCATGCAGTATCAGCATCAAACACATGTCCTTGAGCTTGCCAGGCAGGCCCCTAGACAGCTGAGCTATCACCCAAGCCCATGATTTCAGTTTCTAAGCCTTCTTTAACTTCTTGGGATTCAAGAAATTCAGTTCTAATATAAGTTCACTTACATGGACTTTATGTTTGTAATTTGTATTCTATTTAATGAAAGGGATCTCTCTCTCTGTCTCTCAGGTTAATATTGGCAGAATCTGCCTATATCTTTCACTGTAAGAAGTAAATGTAAGATGTATAACCGTTCCAGCAGGTGCAAGTTTCCTTGCTCAGGTGGCATTAGCAAAGGCTGGATGAATGAGTTGGTGGGACAGCCTTTCTTCAGAGGCTTTGGGACACTGAGGTTGGCCATTGTGTTCTTGGTGTGGCTCCCAAGGCCATTGTGGGGTCAGCATTCTAGGCAATGAAGACAGAAGAGGAGGTGTGGGAAGGACGTCAAGGCCAAGCTGGGGGGTGGGGCCAGACATTGCACTTTTGTTCATGCACCCTTGGGGCAGTTGGTGGGGACATGGCTGTCACCCAGTGTGAGTCAAGCAGGGGAATGTCACCTAGCAGCACACTCAGTAAGGAAAGGAAAAGGTGGGTTCGCATAAAGTTCTGCAGTGATGAAGCTCATTTAGAGAGGTTGCAGTCAAGGCTTGCAATCTGCCCGGAGCACCTTTCTGAGAGTGTATAAAAAAATTTTAAAGTTTGTACTGAATGAGATTTAAAACTCAGATGCTAGACTTCTATTTACTTCCCATGTGTTTTTTGAACATACGAAGAGTTAATGTTAACTTAGATTCTATTTATCATGATTATGGACAAAACAGGAATGGACTTGGGAATCTAGAGAGATAATCTGACTGAGTGATATAGGACTGGAAAGTGGGGCAGCTCATGATTGGTTGTTTGTGCTCACTGAGGCCTCAGGTGACACCAGGAACAGAAATATTCTGTGGGCAATTAATCACACGTGTATTGTTAAGCAGGGGAAACCTTCATGGCATGGAAATTAACTGTGGAACCTCTTAAATATGTTTGTCTCAAAGCAATGGACAAATATCATGAGGATTCATGGGAACATACGGATTCGTGGGTCCATTCAGAGATGAAAGAGGAACTAGAACACATAGAAAATCCACAGAGCCAAGAAGGTGAATGCTGCTGTTTTCAAATTGACAAATGTAATGCTGAACTTAGAGTTACAATGCTTAACTGCCCTAAATTTTCCTTTGACTCCTTTTAAGCCTAAGCGGTATATGAAAGGTGTATAAAATGTATGTATTTGAAAACACTTCAATAACTTGGGAACTTTCATTGCTGTTGTCTGAGATAAGCCTGAGAAATTGTAACTTTCAAATGAAAATATGACTTAGAGTGTATTTTCTGTAACAAGTATATATATATATATATATATATATATATATATATATATATATATATGTTTGTATATATATATATGTATATATATTTGTATATATGTTTGTTAATATATATATTTAGTACAGGGTCTACAAGGTCTAACTACACAGACTGGACTCGTAGCAATCCTCCTGTTTTTAGCCTGCCAAGCTGTGGAATTACAGTCTCACACCACCACAATTCCACAGTTGTTGCCTCAGTGCTCCCCAGGGGCGAGGCCAGCATGGCATACCAGGGATCAAACCCTGGTTCCCATGTCTGCCTCAGCAGGTGTTTTAATCTGCTGAGCTCTCTGGCTGGCGTTTGAGATACATTTTTAATTAAATTCTATATATTTAGGTTATTTGCAACACAGTTCAGAAACTACTACTACCTTTTATATGAAGACAAACAGGGATTTATGATAGTTATATATATATAACTAAAATACTGACTGTTACAAAAGCTATAAAACAGAATTCCTATGCTTGAGGTCAAAGAAGTCACTGCATGCCAAAAGTCATCAAGTAACATAAAATGATCAGATAATAGCTCATGTAATGGGACAATTCTCTATGAAGTCTGTGGTAACATGAGGAATCAGTGTGGCTCTCACCCAAGCTGGAGGGAATGGTGTGATTTCCCTGGCTTTGCCAAAACAGGAAAAATTGCTTTGATGAGGAGAGGAACAACATTAAAATCATTTCTAAATAAGGGTCCAAAAACTAATTAAGTAATCAATCAACCAAAAAATAAAATAAATGAAAATCTAAAGGTGGGGATTATTCATTATTTTTAAAGAGAAGTCTCTTCCACAATATTGTAATGATACGACACAGTATAATACGTCAATAGTGCAGCTGAGTGGCCGACGTAAAGCAGATGAGTTTCATTGCTTAAAGAATGTGGGTTGGACTTCTGCTTCCAGAATGTGGAGTGGGTTTAACCTTCCTAGTTCTTCCCATCAGGTAAATCTAAAGATGTGGGCATTTATGTGGGAGACAAGCATAAAATTCAGAGAAAGCAGCAAGCAAGTGAGGGATCCTTGGACTCAAGAAACAACGTAGCATTGGTTTCTTAGGTTTCTTTCTACCTTATATAGCTCAGATCGGAGCTGGAGAGATCACTGATGTAAAAGTAACAATGGGTTTCGGTGGAAAAATGAATACCCAGGGCTGGTTTCTCCTGCCAAAGCACCAAAGCCTAGAAAGATACAAGAGATAAGAGCTGCGCTGATCCAACCAACTGAAACAGAAAATAAGGGAGCTCACCGCAGCACAAAGGCCAGTGGAGAGCGGAGCCTTTTAGCCAAGCCCCTCCATGCCAAAGCACTCACCCTTCTCTTCAGGAAGTGTCTCAGAAAGTTACTTGATTCCCAGGAGGTGAGGAGGCTCCCTAAATATTAACAGAGGCCACACTAGGTTGGGGGAGTTAGTCGTTGTGGCAAGAGTAGAGCCCCTGGTGGCAGCCCCCCCCCCAAGGTCCTGGTTACTGAGTTCCCAGGGCAAGCTGTGGGAAGCTGGTGCTCCCCAGCTGATGACCTCTCCCGCAGACATGAAAGCCAACACAGGCAGTGGAAGGAACTGGGGTTCTCTGGCAGCAGTGATGGAAAATAACGTTGACGACAAAACATACACAAATGCTTACAGTAGCTTTATCTATAATAGCTAACAACTGAAGCCAGTCCAGGTGCCATTCAGATCTGAGGGTTTGAACTGATTCACCCAAGTCTTGGAAAATGGTTCAGGAATAAAAACAAAAGACCAATTGTTGCGAGTGACAAAGGAGATGAATCATAAGAGATTCATGCTTATAGTGAAAAGAGCCAGTCTGAAAAAGTCATATCCCCTGATTCCATTTCAAAGTCAGTCCTGAGGTGATGGAGTACAGAAATGTAGAGTACAAGTGTGGGTGCTGAGTTCAGGGCAAGGTGGGGTGAGAGGAGCCACCCTCTGGTAGGCCACCCATCCTTGATGAGGTGGCGCTGGGGAGCACCCAAATCGCCTCCACCCCAGTGGGCTACTCCTGACACTGAGTTGTTTCGCTCTGTCTGCATCGCTACAGCTTTGGTCTGTGGCCCTGGGTGAGGGGCGCATGGATCCTCTTTACATCCTCTTCCAGCTACGGGCAGATTATCAATTATGGTACAAGAAAACATTTCTCTAAGGGCCGGACAAATAGCTCAGCGGATTAAAGTGCAGCTTAGGCAGATGTAGGGCCTGCTCTGCTCCCTGCCCCCACTCCGATGGGGGGCACCCTGAGACAGCAGTTGAGACTGGGCGTGGTGGCGTGCACCTGTAATCCTAAGGCCTGGGAGGCACTATTTTTCTGATCTACACAGTGAGACCCTGCACACCCTGTCCTAAGATACAAAACAAAGCAAAATGAAAATGTTAATTTAAAAAAAATTGAGGAGTTAGTTGTCGTTTAATTTCCTATTTTTCAAAAAGCACCGATCCAAGACTAGATTAGATGAAAGCACCTGGAGGCACCAAATGGGAGACTGAGATGAGATGGGCAGTTACCTTCCCTTTCCCCAGACGCAAACCATCTCAATCATAGCACATCAGAAGAACATCTAACAGACTGTGTACTGCTAAGTGCTACTTTTTTGGTATTGTAATGTATTTGGTGCAGGGTATCACCACCTAGTTGCGACTGATAGTGGTCCTCCTGCTTCCAGCCTCCCCTGTTCTTGGATATAGGCATGCAGCCCAGTCTCTGTGGCCTGCTCAGTGTGCCGGGGGCAGGGTGGGGGCAGCACATGGCGCTGGGGAACCCACCCTGGCCCTGCACTTGCCTAAGCAGGCATTCAGTCCGCTGAGCTACCTCGCTGGCCTTAATTAATGGTTGTCTAAGGCTTAAAGTCCAGTAAAATGGGACCATTTCTACGGTTATAACATGTACTTCATTTTTAGCTCTGGTCTCTTTCATTTCTTGTCCCAGTTATAGAGACATAAAATGGATCATTAGAATTATTTTACTATCATTATTCTAGCCAATGAGAATTATAGATGAAATACTGAATGTTCATATTCTTTAAATTGGAATTATTTTAGTATCATAATTTTGATACAATCTTGAAATTTTCTCAGGTATGTTTGGCTAATGATATGGGAGTTAAAGAGATATAGTTAGATAATACTTCTAAAAGCTGGCACACACTCTGTGTCAGATAGGCATCCATCATTTATATGTGTCCCGTCCAGCGGGTCAGTCAACGCAGGTCATCTAGGGGAGGAGAGGGGACTGACAAAGACAAAGAACAGGTGCACGAGAAATGGAGACAACACAGGATTCTGATCAAGTCTCATTTATTCAAGGAGGCGATACAGCTTATATAGCAGAGGGAAGGAAAGTCAACGTCACTAATGACGTAGGTATATTAGGGTAATGCTATAGGCTAACAATACTCAGGTGATCAACTAAAGGAGCACGTGACAGGAAGTCTAACCAAAGGAATACGTGGCAGGAAGTCATGATGCAGGAATTCTACAGGAAGTGTAACTTATATCCATAAAAGGAATAGAAACGAAGGCTTCTGGGCTACAGTGCCCTCCACAGGTCCTCCTTTTTTATTTCTTTATGCAAGGCTTACTTGGCCATCCCTTGAGGGGGCAGTGCCTGTCTTAGGTTGAGGAGTCCTCTGCACTGGTCCAGCTTAAGCTTTGCCTGTCATAGGATAGTAGGGCAGCAAGGGTCCTCTTCCTGTCTTAGGCAGCGAGCGGTGTCTCGTGCATGCTCCTTATTACCCGTCTTTGGCTGGCCTGAACATCTCACCAAGGGTGGGAAAGCTAAGGGATGGCCACCTCCACCTCATCATAGGCAGGGCGGACTCCATCACAGCTATCCCAATCAGCCATCTCAAGCCTATGATAATGGACCTGAATGGGTTTCATTAAGGCAGAATCTATCTATTCTCGAACAAAGCTCATTAATCTATTGAAAATACAGGGGCCAAAGGTGACCAGGAGCAGAAGTATGCAAAGAGGTCCTAAAACTGGAAGAAGGTATGATAGAAGCCCATTCCAGGCTCCTAAAAATGGACTGTCAATCAGCTCTTGTCTTCTCCTAATCAGATCCTCCTGCAAACTTGCAATTCTAACTCGGACAATACCAGACTTATTAGTATAAAAGCAACATTTCTCTTGAAGTGTGAGGCAAAGCCCTCCCTTGTTGGCGGTAAGGAGATCCAATCCTCGCCTATTTTGGAGGACCACCTCTGCTAATGAATCAGTTTGATCTTGCACATCCTGGATGGAATGAGACAAGGACTGAATATCATTAACAAGTCGTTGAGAAAATTTTGCATAGGAGTGTAGTGCCACTCCCATCCCTGCCCCACCCATACCTATGGCTCCAGACAGGCCCATACCCACTAGAAGAGGGATCATTTGCACTGCTCTTTTTGGAGCGGCCTAGGGCATTTTCAAAACTAGGGATTGGCACAGGCTGGTCTCCAGGGATAATGTCAATGTCAGGGAGACAACTGCACAGAGACCAGTCCAGTTCACAGGGAGAGATATATGCCAAATTACCTCCACATAAGAACACCTGGCCAGGAGGGGGACACATAAGGGAGGATGTGTTAAAAAGATTGATACAGCTGCCAAAGGCAACAAAGCCAAGATCTATAGAATCATTGCCTCCAAGGCCAAGGTTCTGCACACATGTAAAATTATTTAATCCTGCGGATTGAACTCTAAAAGGTTGCGAAATAGAGCAGTTTCTGAGAACCTCAGAGGGGTCACCAGTCTGCATGGAGGGGATCACTAAAGGCAAAGGCATGCCAAGTGCTAGACATAGCCAACAGTCACTTGCCAAGCGAGGGTTGGAGGCATTGAGCTCACGATGAGTGGCTCCAAGAATGTCTAGGGGTTTTAGTGTCCAAATCAACTCCATGTGGCTTGGGAAGTGCCAGGGGGTGATAATGAATCTTTGGAAATAGTTGGTCCTCCGATTCTGGTAATTTTTGTTCTACATCTTGTTCCCTGAGACTGTCTTGAGGACCCCTGCCATCTGATACATGAATAGGGGCACGTCGAGACCAGCAAACAAGCTGTTCATGAGTACCCACACATGAAGCCTGAGAGAATTTAGGATTACCTACAACAGTGGGAGTATTAGACCAGTCCCCTCCCAGCACGTTTGGACTTAAGCAATGTGGCTACATAATATATTTCAGAGTTTGGTCCCACACATTCCTGAAAGGTATCATAACAAGAAGAGTGCATTTCTGTTTGATAACTTGTGCACTTCTTAGGGCATTGTCCTTTTTTGCCATTCCCAGTGGAAGTAAGTTAAGGTTTAACTGTACACTTTCAGCTTGTTATAGTGGTTCCAGTATTTACTCTGTTGAATGTAGGCTTGTGCCATCTTGTTCCCGCAGTCAACCGGCTTGCCACTTACCCCCGTGCCATGAGTACCATAGCCCCCTTTACACTCACAAGGATCGTTGTAGCTTCTCTGGGTCAGGATCTTCAAAGCCGCACTTAACGATCCAAGGTAATGTTGTCAGGAATCCCAGAATGATTTTTCCATTCATGATTTGCAAATAAGCACAAAAAGGTACTCTGAGGGCAAACCGGTGTCCCTGGAAGTGTCCAATGGATCATCCTCTACCGTTGGAACCTGATCAATTTGACCAGTCTTTCTGGCAGCCATCTGGCAGATTTCATTTCTTGAGAATATATGCAGACAGATATATGACCCCAAATGAGGACTGGGTCTGGACCATGCCAAGAATTAGTCAAGGGGTCCCTCCACAAGACTGTGGCAAAGTGTGTTTGCGTCTCTGCATGCCAAAAGCGAGCAGCAGCCGATCGCCCCTCAGCATCCACAGTTAAAAAATTTAAAATAAAGAGAGAGTATGCCAAGATGTTTCTCGGTGATCCCTCTGTTGGATAACAGTCTCCCCCTTTTATTTTTTCTATTGTTAATTTTAAAGTATGATTAGCTCGTTCCACAATGCCTTGGCCTTGAGGGTTGTAGGGAATACCAGTGATATGTATGATGTTAAGTTTTTTGCAGAACTGTGCAAAGGTGGAGCTAGTATAGCCTGGTCCATTGTCTGCTTTAATTTGTTGAGGACAGCCTAACACAGTTAATGCCTGTAACATGTGAGCTATAACATGTTTAGTAGCTTCCCCGGTTTGGAGGGAGGCAAAAATAAATCCACTAAAGGTATCAATAGTCACATGAATGAATTTGAGATTACCAAAATCAGCCAAATGAGTAACATCCATTTGCCAAAGAGCATTAGGGATCAATCCTCGTGGATTAACTCCAAGGTGAGGAGCAGGAAGATGAATTGCACATGAGG